>JAYMFT010116610.1:0-27502 GCA_038088735.1 Panulirus argus
ATATATATATATATATATATATATATATATATATATATATATTTGTTGCGCTTCACTCTTCTAAATATTCCTTTGGTGACTGTTCATTTGACAAAGCGAATAAGCCGGGAGTGAAACAAGTGCTATATAAGCTTTTATAAATCTGATAATGATTTCTTATTGGTATTCAGTTATTACGTGATGATTATCGAACCACAAGTTGATATTGCATGCTCATTAATAAAGAGCAAACCGATGTTTTATTAATAAGGATTTGACTCAAGCCTTTGTCATAAAGATTTCATGAATGCTTACTCTTAAATAATTCATCCAAGCCTTACTTCTAAATATTTCATCCACGCTTTTCTCATAGATATAACTTTTTCTTAGTAATTTATTGCTCAAGATATCATTTATTCATTACGCTTTTGACACTAGGGACCCTGTTTATATATCATCACAGAGATGGGATTAACTACCAGGCACAGGAGTCGACAAGTAGTAAAATTACAACTCATTTTCATATTCGAATTATGTCTCAGACCGGTAATTATTATAATTTTCTCACAGATGACGCGGAACACGTTCAAAACAAAGTTTAAATTTCATGGAATTTCAAACTCTCGCATTCGAATGCGAAATGGTGCGAGAGGGAGAACAAAGTACCTCGGAAGATGAGATGTATATGAGAGGTTCTCTTTCTCATTCTGCTGAATTCGCGTTTTCTGGAACGCTTCTCGAGTATCGTGGAAAAGAAAAAAAGGGAGAAGAATTTGAGTGTAAGAAGGTGTGGGTAATACCTCACTATTTTTTTCATATATCTGAAAAGAGGTGGGGGCGCTTTTAGAGACAGAGTGAAAAATTGTATTTTGATGTACCCCGTTCAACAGACGTAGGAAAAAAATATTCCTTTGCCACATCTCGAAGGATTCAGAAGACAGTGTGAAGGAGACACAGACATTCAAACAACAAATGAACAGACAGACAGAACAAAACTGAAGATCACGTATCATTAAGTAGCTTGGTTTAATTTACAAGTCTCGTTGATGTTATCTCTTACTCTCACTATCTCTCTTGGAGTGTGTCCATCCCCAGTGCTCCGTTATCTCTCCCTCCCGCTATCCTTCTTCTGTCTCCCTCATGGTTCTCCAACTTTATCCTGTCCTTTCTCGCTTTCTTTCTTCTTTCTCTCCTTCCAGACTTCCTTCCTCCCTCACGAAAGTTCTCCTTGATAGTCACTCACCCACATCATTCACTTTATGTCACACGAGACACGGAAGGTCTCTCCGGAAAGCCGCTGGTGTAAGTTCTTGTACGATTGTTTTATTTCGTTATATTTCCTTCAGTTAATACTTGTCTGTCCAGGTCTAATTCTTCATTCGTGTCTCTACGAAAGCTTTCGTCTTTGCAGTTGGTTGTCACATGTCCTTAAGATTTTCCTTTTATCATCTTAATCTGTCATTTACGTATTTTGTTTGATTTAAAGTAGAAGTAAAGTCAAATGCTTCAGAGCTGCAATTGCAGCCATAACAAGCATGGAGACAACAGCCTCGCTAAGTGTTTGTTGCAGTAGAAACAGCTGTGTCCTTCCCACTTGCTGATATGATTCTGTTGAATTACATTAGATATTAACGTTGTTTTTAACAGTGGTTCAACGAGGGTATCTCCCACTGTTGTGACGGCAGTGGCCGTTTTCCCGGGCAAGAATTTCTTCTCTGTCTTTTCACGTTTTATTTCCTTTGCTCTTCGTTTTAGTTGTAATGTTCATATTTCTCAGAGAAACATGCCTGAGCCTTCCCAGTCTGACAGCCAGGTTCAGCACCAGCTCCACCTTCCTCCGCACACACACACACACACACACGCGCATCTTCCACCTGATGTGTCGCCCCTGACTCCTACTCCATCCCTTCCTCTCTCTGCTGATCCACCTTGATCCACCAGCCTGTCAGGTCCTGGCCATTTTTGCCTCATACGCCTGTCCACTCTCTCCACTCGGTCGTAACTTTTCTTTCTTCCCCCAGCCTCTCTCACCTCACCTCACACCTCACACCTCTCCCATCTATACTCTCACTTTAAGTCTTCCACTAATACCCCAATCTTTCCGTCACACCTTAGGCTCCTCTCACCTCTCTCACCTCTCCCCTCTCACACAACTTACTCTCTCCTTCATAGACTTATAGTCTCCTCCTCCTCATACCTTCACCTCGCTTGGCACAAATGAGGCGTGACTGACGTATCGCAGAGTCCCACACGCGTTGCTCACACTCTCTCTCATCTACCGTGTCAGTAATTCGGCTGGGTTCTCTGGCCTTCCAGCGCGCGCGCGCACATGTGTGTGTGTGTGTGTGTGTGTGTGTGTGTGTCTTGTTCCCTCCCTTCACTCCTTCACTTCTCCAAAGACCTCTCATGAAGCTTCGCTTGACCTCACGTTCCTATTCCTCATCCCCACACACTCCTTCGTCAGGTTCTCCTCACACTTTAATCCAACACTGACAATAATCTCCATGATCTTCACATATATCCACCCATGTCCTAACACTTCACATATCCTCCTATGTACTACTACTTACTTTATCCTAACACTTGACATGTTGATGTGATCCTCACATTTCCTTCTTATATCCTCGTCCTTTCACACAACCTAGGCTACCCTGTACAGTAGGGCCGTTCGCCACTTATCATTCGTGTTATAACCTTAATTTTCTCTTCATTACATTTATCATCTTGTCTCTTTGGTCTTTCTCAGGTCTGCCATTTCCTTCGTTTCTCTTTATTCTTGGTAATGATCATCAGATTTTCATGTATGTGTGATGAATCAAACTGAAGCCGTTATCATGAAGCCATTTTTAGCACCATTCCTTGTTTGCCTCTGTCCCTCTGTGTGTTTGTCTGTCTGCTTCTTTTCATCTCTGTGTGTTTGTCTGTCTGCTTCTTTTTATCTCTGTTTATTTCCCTCGTTTATTTTGTTTTATACGTCGTTTCCATGGCGTTATAAACAAAATACCCACAGAGAATCTGACGCACTTTTCTTCAGCGACGACTGAAAGTGAAAAGTATTATGCTGTTTTTCCTTCGCAATTGCTTTTATTTTTTGCAACATCTCTTGCTTGTCATGCATCGTACCTTTTAGCAATGTCAACCCTATCCTCGTCGAAGGCACGCATGTAGGCACGCAATCTCGCTTCTTCTTGCTTCCCGAGACCATATATATGATGCACCTTCTGTGGCAATCAACTTTGTGTAACTCGAGTATGTCTGTGTGTGTGTGTGTCCAGCCAGCCAGGCTTCACTCAGAGCCTCAGAGGATGTTGGCAGAGGGTAGTAAGGACGTCCACATCCCAGGAGTCCAGTGGGGGAGTGGTGGTGGAGCAGGAGCCATTCGCACCAGAAGAACTGGAGGTTCACTGAAAGCTCTGCTGAAAGGGAAGACTTCAAGCATGGAGGCGTGCAAGAAGCTTATGTGATGGAGTGGTTGTCGCAGCTCTAATGTATACATGCAAAACTCTTACTGGGAATTTTGGTTGATGTACAGAGTTGTGGAATAAGATATGAGATCTTTGTGGAGTGAAGGAAATGCATAGAGGAGAGCTAAGGTAGTATAATTATGCTGAAACTACGGGAGGTAAATGTGTGATAGAGATGACGTATGGTGGAATAGTTGATGGTAAAAGGAGAAAGAACAAAGCACTTTAGAGAGGTACAGAAAAGAAGTGACTGAACTGATGGGTTCAAGGAATGATTCAGACGAAGATTTTGATCTGTGAAAATAGTCGCTTTGTGTGTGTGTGTGTTTGTTTGTGTGTGTGTGTGTGTGTGTGTGTGTGTGTGCGTGCGTGCATATGTGTGTGTGTGTGTGTGTGTGTGTGTGTGTGTGTGTGAGGTTCTCAGTGTACAGGTTAATTTCGTTTGAAAAACATCAGCTTACTGTGGAAAGTGAAAGATTAGGATGCTCTTTTGTCAAAGTGCAGAGGCCACCGTTCACTTTAATGCACTGGGCGTGGGTTGAGGACGTGTGTGTTTGTGTGTGTGTGTGTGAGTGAACAGAGATTATCTATTTTTAACTCTTGATCCACACTTGCGAAGGGGAACTGAGTTAAAGATGACAGAGAAGAAAACCTTTTTCCATCTTGTATTCGGCAGCGCATGCGGATCTTAATTTCATGTTGGTAATTACCTATGATCACCTTGTGGAAGGATTTTGAAGGTCGAGTCGTCTTCAGGATTTACCTGTCTGATTCCTTCAGATATGCACCGACAGGTGGTGAATGGAAGGATAGGGAAGAAATACGACCGAGAATGAGAGTTAAGTAGCTGTCGCTCCCGGTGAGAGAGATATATTTCAGGGGACGATGAGCCAGTGGGCATTCGCGTTACTCAATGCAACGCCGTGTATACTGAGGTGACCATAGAGTTGCAGGCTCTCGGGTCAACGCCTCTTCGAGGTGACCACCACCACCACCACCACCACCACCTACGTGCGTTGGATTCATCATGACCACGGGTCATGCAGGAGGTACATCCAGTCGTCTCACACTCTCAGCCTCGCCTTTGATGTTGAGCCTGTGGGAGCCCTGCCTGACTCAATAGAACACAGAGCTCGTGTCATATTAAGTTATTACTTAGTCCAGATTAACCCATTAGCCGACGTGAATTAAATTCTAAAGTAGTGAGGGATGTGTGAGGAGTGAATCGCGTGTTGATGACCCCTTGCTGTCACTGGTCTTTTGGGGTAATATTATGCCAGAGGTGAGGAGTTCGATGCATGAATGTCACACACGGCCTTCGCAAGGGCCTCTCAAGTGCAGGTAATAATCTTCTCCAAAAAGACGAACTCTTGGAATATAATCTGATGTAATATCTTTATTCATAATATTTCTGCCTTGCGTCCCCCTGTCACTTACGGGATACGAGAATCATTTTGAAAGTGTTTAGCTGTCGTTAAATTTTCACATATTGCTGTCGAGGCTGGAGCCAGAATTTCTTCAGCGGTCGCTCGCTGTGCCGTCATGGTTTGTGAGAGTACAGACATCAATTAGTAGTCGTGTATCAATGCTGGTCCTGTTGGTCTAGAGTATATACCTACAAAGCACAAGTGTTATCAACTGAAGAAATGCCCTACACAGGTTTATGATGACAGATAACTCTTCTTCTAAAGTGACATGCGTCTCACTTGTGTAATACATTTTATGCAACTGTACAAAATTGTCTTCAGTCTTACATGATACACAGGGACGCTTAGAATCTCCTTTGCTGTTCTTCTGAAGGGTCAGCTTTGCTCAGCTCAGTCTAGCCAGAATCACTTGCACTCCTCTCGTGTGTGCCTATTCAGACTGTCTCGTACTCACCTTCACAACCACGAACATGAAGATCATCTCAAAGCATCAACAACAACCACAATGGTGGCGAGGAGCCGCTACCAGCGTACCCAACACTTACCACAGCCACGGTCCATTGGATTCACCAGGGAAATCAGTTCCTCAGAATTTGTCGAGTGTCTCGTAGCAGTACCAAGAAGACACGGTCACGCGAGTCGTCTTCGCCCCACTATGAGGGCATTACCTGTATCGGTTCTTGGAGTACTCGTAAGTTTTGACGTCAAAGGAATGAGTAGCTCGTTTTCCTCACGGCCAGCTTTATAACGGATGGCTCCTCCTCATGGTGATGAGGAGGGGGTTTTCCCATGACCCTGTGTGATAAAGGTGCTCAGATTCTCAGGTTAGGATATTAGAAGTAGGTTCTGTCACACTGTGGGGTGTCTGAGTTGAGGGCATTTAATGCATTTAACACATGATTGTTGCTTTGTCATCGTTGCGACATAATCTGCATCAGATTTCCTCACAACGTCAGCTGATAACTCATTGTTCAACAGTCAGCCCTTCGCAGCAAGGGCTCCCAGACGAACAAACCCTCTCCATAAAAATGTCTACCACTGTCTTGCTGTTGTGAGTCGTGCGACCGCAAGAACGAAGACATTCCACTGCTCCTCACACATTTGCACTGCTTCTATAAGACCCGGCAGTAACTCCTGCGTCGTGTAACAGTTTCCTTAAACACGCGGAGTCCATTCCTGAGTGTAAACGGCTGTATACATCACCACAAACGGCCGTCGGCAGCATCTACGACCTTCTGTACACCAGTAACTGTCCCTATCGCCAGGTTTATCCATGCCAGTGTGGCTTGGCAAACTGCACACTTGGATCGGAGGGTGGCAGCCTCAGTGTGTGTGTGTGTGTGTGTGTGTGTGTGTGTAGGTGGCTTCCTGAGTCCTGGGTTGTAATCGAGTACAGTCGTCAGCAGCCTTAGGATCAAATACTACTTCGACCGGTCTGTTTGGATGTCGAGGGATCCGACAGTGTCCAGAAACGAAGGAAATCCAAAATTTTTCGAGCAAGTCTTCGTTTCGAGAAAAAATTACTGTGTAGTATCAAACGTTTACATAGGTAAAACACAGATGACTCTTTCACCGTTCAGTCATACGCCGTTACGGGTTCAGAACTACAACGTCTTGATGTTTACAAGTTTCAGTGACTCGTGGCAAAGCTATGAAACACCCTAGTTAAGTTCTGAAGCAATAGCCCTCTTTTGTATCTCAAAGGAAAATATGAATCTTTTTTTTTTTACATCTGTCTTTACATCATCCTTGAAAAAATTGTTGTGATCCTTGATTTATTCGAAAGATGGCCTTTACTTCCGAAGTATTCCAGAAAAAAATATGAAACACAAATGCTCCAGAGGGAGAGATCTGTCATCCCTGGAATAATGGATGACTCGTGTTTTATTCATTTATCTTCCCAAAGTACAACAGTCTAATTTGAACGCCACTCTCTGTGGGCAGTGCCTTAAAGTAGAAAAAATGTAATAGTTTCAGTATTAGTAGTGGTAGTAGTAGTAGTAGTAGTGGTGGTGGTGGAGGTGGTAGTAAAAGCAGTAGCATAGGTGTAGAAGCAGCATTAGTGGTGGTAGTAGTAGTAGTAGTAATAGCAGTAGTAGTAATAGTAGTAGTAGTAGTAGCAGTAGTAGCAGTAGTAGTAGTAGTAGTAGTAACAGTAGTAGTAGTAACAGTAGTAGTAGTATCAGTAGTAGTAGAAGTGGTGAAGTTGCCTGTTTGTGCCGTATTGGGGAAGAAGTTCTACACCACGAGAGCCACATATCTTTTGATTACCATTTGTGTGTTAGGGAGTGAGAGCCTAATTTAGGTGTGTGTGTGTGTGTGTGCATAAAAAGGAAAAATAAGAAACGAGAATACATGGCATGGAACATTATAATCCTTATCATGAACCACCTCCCTGGGAAAGTGAAGGCGATAAGACAGACAGACAGACAAGACGAATGCGTCTTCACTTGGTCGACCCAGTCTTGAGCAATGTTTGCTTTGCTGTCCCTTTATCGTGGCCTTGTTGTGAGCAATGGGCCTCTGGTGATTCGCCCGACTCAAAACGTAAAAGTTACGGTGCCTTAACTGCGTGTCTCCTCCTTCTCCTCCTCCTCCTCGAAGTAATGTGGGAACTGATAGGATGTGTGAGGGATGGAAGCTGAATCAAAGGGAATAAAACATGATGGAAATAGACAGGTGGGGTGGAATGAGGAATGGGATGCAGTGGATAAAAGGAATAGATGATGGAGATACATAGGTTATAAAGTCGATAAAAATGACAGCAGGAGGAGACGTATTGGGGGAGGAAGAGGAGGAGGAGGAGGAGGATGATGATGCTGCGAGAAAGGTATGAATTTTCCAGAGCTCTTAAGAGAAGAAGCGCTTCAGTGATAGGCTACCTCGAGTCGGTGGCTCGCTTGCAGCTGCCTGATGCCGGCCAGACTTGATTGGTTTGTTTTGAGAGGTAGTGTATAAGGAAAGGATTTACAGGACAAGTTTAAGGATACTCTATCCCCCCACACACACACACACACACACACACACATATATTTTTGGCAATAGGCTCAACTTGCCGGAGTTAAAACTTCAAACAAGAGTCCTCGAGAGGGTCGTATCATCATCGTCAGTAGAAAGGAGAAAGTTCAGAGTTGCTGAGAACCTTCTCATACCTAAAGGAGCCCTCCATGCCCTTGCTTCCGCAAGCATGGAGCCATTCTCAAAGCCGCGGGAGCCATGCAAAGCAAAGGAGGTCTTAAAGTTCGATTCCCATTAACCTACGTGCTTTCTTTTCTTTTTTGCTTATGTTTTCTACGTATTCCCTTTAACACCAGTGTGGGCGAAGGTCTTGTTCGGTCCAATAGTCTAGCGTGCCCCGGTAGTGCTACGAGTATTGATGTACATTGGTGTACATGTAACACAGTCTCATTTGCTATTCTGCTGTCAACCGGAAGGTCATCATTTTGGTTGTTTATTTGGTTGGTTATTTCGCCTCTCGAACACTTTCTTTAAGCGTCCGAGATAATTCTAAGACAATACGCGTTCTCACAGCACGTAGTATGATCCCTTCAACGCTTTATTGTTTTTCTTTGCTAACTTACATATAAGTGAGCGAGGTGCCTCCTGAACTTCGTCAGAATTAGAGTATTTGATTATGGTTAACACTGAAACAGAAAGATCGGACAATGTTTACTACCTGCAGCAAATTAATGACCACTTTGACCACGTGAGTATGTGTGCACCCTTATTGCGCCACTTTGTCTGACTGGTTAAGAATATGACTGAAATGGCAAAGGGTCGTGCGAAAGTTTTATGCATCTTCGTCTGCGACTGTTCATGATATCTCTTGGTGCACCCTACTCCATCCTGATCTTAGGCTATTAGGTTAGTCTCTTGGTATCTCCTCCATCCTGATCTGAGGTTAGTCTCACGGTATCTACTCCATCCTTATCTACTCCATCCTGATATGAGATTAGTCTCTTGGTATCTACTCCACCCTGATCTGAAACCCTTGGCCGTGTCCCTTAGCGTATCCTTTTGCATCCTGAACTGATGCCGGTAGTGAAGTCTTTTGGTATCTCCCTCCTCCATCGAGATCTGAGACCAGTTGGGAAGTTTTCTACTTCGCATCTCTATCTCCTCCCTGATTTCAGACCCCATTAAGGGACATCCTTCGTTATACGTTTCTCCATCCTGATCTGGGACCATTAGCGGTTTCCTTGGCTTTCTCCTTCAAACCATTAGGGGGGAGGAGGAGTCTCTTGATATCTCTTTCTCCTCTGCCTCGTCAGGAACTATAATAATAGTATCAGCAACTCACATCGATATTGTTTTGTACAGGAATACGTAGAAATACTGGTGGACTTATAAGAACAATCTCTTTATCAGCGAGAATGTATATATATATATAATATACGCTCCATTATACTGCCAACAACTGGCTGTCCCATTAGCTGTCATTACCGGCGGATTACCTTGAAGCCACAGGCTCACTTCATTAGCGATACAGTTGCATGGTAAGCTCAGGGCAAGCACTCTGTGTTATGATTTCAATATTATTCGTCTCTTGCCCATATCTATTACCGTAACTCATCCCAGTCTGAACACTAGGCTGAGGATATTAAGCCAACGTATTAATGTTAGATAGTTGTCCAACTGGTTCT
This sequence comes from Panulirus argus, assembly GCA_038088735.1. NCBI lineage: Eukaryota > Metazoa > Arthropoda > Malacostraca > Decapoda > Palinuridae > Panulirus > Panulirus argus. The sequence continues at coordinate 9,514 of JAYMFT010116610.1, forward strand.
TATCTTTTGAGCATCGTAATAAACCTGAATGTAAAAGATGCCATAGAATTGTGAAGGAAGTCAGAGAGAGAGAGGAATTCTTGTTTTCTGTGGAAATGCTCGTCGGTTATGTTGTTATCACTGGGTTTCTTAATTATGTTCTTTCGTTTCATACTCTATCTTCTGTCCTGCGCTTTATGCCCGTTCATATTCAGGATCTTTCTTTCTCCAGTCTTCAGTCGGTTACTGACGTTTCTGTATAACGAATTAAATTTTGGGTAAATACTTGTTCAGGAGACTGTCACTTACACGTCGATAATACCAGAGGAGGTATCGTCTATTCTTAGTATTCAGATCTGAACCGGGAGAGACCTTAGATTTTAAGGGCCATGTGAACGTAACCCTTTCTGTACGACGGTATATTTCTTGAACGTGACGATGCGTTCCTTACTGATAAAGGCTTAGGCTGGCCTCGACCTGATTCTTGTGGGTAAGGTCAAAGGCCAAGCCACAATGCCTAAGGGTCGCACCACCGTGCTCGAAGGTCATACCGTTGTGCAGTGAGTCATCAAGAGTTGATCTATCGAACACTGTATCAATATCTAGCCACGCTAGTGCTTAAAGTTAGAACTATCTTAATGTCACAACTTACAAGCGAAGTCACGATTTTGCAGTGACCGTCAGCAGCAAGAATGAATTCTGCATGTGGGATAATTAGAGCACCAGCCCCTGGTAGGCTAATTAGGTCTGTGACTGAGGGTCATGTCCCACGGCATAGGTACTCAGGGAAGCCTCATTACGTCTGTGAAATGAGGACCATGTCCCTGGACATGGACGCCTACCCTTGGCAGGCTCGTTAGCCAAGGTGAGGGACATTTCCCTGGATATGGACACGCCCGGTAGGGCTCGTTAGTCAAGAAGGTGAGGGACATGTCCCTGGACAATGGACACGTCTGGGGACATTCCAGCCGGGTCAGAAGCTGTCGGCTGGCTAAAGCTGTCACAAATCATAATGCTTTACCCCCAACCGGTCGGTGGAGTCCGTTCACCTACCAGACCAGCCATAGGAAGGATGAACAGCTACCAAGGTAAGCTGGTTGCCGTCTGTCTACCTACTCCAGGGGCCGAACTTTGGGCCTGTGGTTTCGTAGACTGCGACGCTAATCACCCAACGCTACCAGTCGAAGGTTAATTGCTACGCCGGAATTTTTTACGTAAAAAAAGGAGGAGGAAAAAAAAAATAATGAAACCGTACACCCAAGTTGAATACCAGCGAAGACTTCAACTCCAGAATCAAATGCCACTCGGCCTCAGATGTGAAACTTTAGAAATAGCTGAAAATAGAAGGATAGAGACTTTTTCTTTTTTTCTTTTTTTAGCTGCATGTTCCCAGTACTATACGAGTTTCCAATCGTTTAAACCTGAGTTTTCAGTATCTTAACTACGAGATGCAGTTTTATTTAACTACGAGTTTTAGCACCTTAACAACGAGTGTCATAACTTTGAATACATTAATAACAGCATCAAGAACCCTAGCTACGAGTTTTAGTATCTTAACTATGAGTTCCTGTACCTTAACTACGAGTCTCCAGTTCCCAAATTACGAGTCACCACTACATTACGTTGAGTCTCCACCACTTTTAAACCCAAGGTTCATATTGACCCCGGGTCAATACACTCCTCCGAATCAAGGAGGGAGGGAGGGAGGGAGGGAGGTTACTACTGCAAAATGTTTAACACCGCCAACAATGTAGCCCTGATGAGGCTCCTTGGGACTTCCTGGACTTACTAGCGATAGAAAATGTTTTTTTTTTTTTTGTTTTAAGATCTTTCAGAACTCTGGAGTATCGTCGCTCATGAAGACACACACACACACACACAGCTTTTCGCTCACACTTAAGATAACATCGAGAGGAACGTCCTTGGTGTAAACAGCTTCAGATATGTAAATACAGAAAGAAAAACGCTAGCCCTGTGACATGAATTCCCTGAAAAAAGAAGAAAGAGGTATATGACAAGGATCATTCGATTTGAAATGATAATTATCTTCGGACGTATTAGCATTATCTGAGACGAAAAATCTATCTTTTCCATTTCTCGAAAAGCGAATTACCTTTTTCTTTTTTTTTTTCTCTGTTAAGCAAAGGATTGAAAAATTTTGACAGCGCTCAAACGACTTCTCCGAGAATGCCGACTTTGTTAATGGTTCAATAGTGATAAAAATGCGGACCCCGAATTGCAAATTCGCCAAAAAAAGAGAAATATCACTCGTTTTATCTGAGAAAGAGAGTAGTTTACATATGATGCGAAAAACGTAAATCTACTTTCTGAAACATTAATAAAAAACTGAGATGGAGACAAAAAAAAAGAAAAGGGAAACTTAAATGTCAATTACAATGAAGATTTCTTTTCCCTGTTTAACAGACTCAGAATCTGGGGGACTTTCTATACTGATTTTACGAAAAATAGATGGAATGCAGAGAGACGCTCTTACCCTGAAACACTCCCTCTCAAACTCTCTCTCCACCCCTCTCACACACACTCTCTCACCACCAGGAAAGTAAAGAAAATAAAAAAACAAAGTAAAGAAAACAATGGAATTAAAGCAGTCCCTTTGAATGTATTACCATATGATAGTCCGACTGATTCTGGTTAATTTTACAACTCCAGGCTTCATTTAGGACTCCGCTTCTGAGGCTCTATACTCCGCTTAATGTGACAACTTGTGGCTGGTATTGTGTCCTTTGCCTAATTCCACAACTTGAGGTTTTTACAACTTTTTGTCGACTCTGTTGATCGCGATTATACGATGCTTCAGTACAACGACACGACCCTGAAGGTACGACGATGCGACAGAACGACCCTCGAACACGACGGGACGACCATTTGAGCAGGACGAGAAGATCGTTGGTAATGCTGAAGTGACCTTTGACCCGACCTTGAAAAACCAGGTCGTTATACCCGAAAGTCATATACTGTCGTGCTCAAGGGTACACACATACACACACACACACACACACACACACACAGCGGTGTAGTGGTTAACGTTGCTGACTACGAGTAAGCACGGATCCACATAGGTTCGATTCCTGAGCCCACAAGCAAGCTAGGTGCTAATCCTCTCCTCGGAGCTAGTCAGCTAATGGGTACCTGCCTTAGACCAGTGTGTGTGTGTGTGTGTGTGTGTGTGTGTGTGTGTGTAGGAGTAGAGACATGTTACGTATATGTACAAGGTTAAGATATGGGGCAACACGAGTGTAAAACTCTCTCCTCGTAACGCACAGATAGTAGTCACACACACACACACACACACACACACACACACACACACACACACACACACCCCTCTTCCTAATATTTACAACCTCTGTATAACACCATATACTCCTTCTCACTAATTAGCCCCTCATTAAGTCTATAGCGTGCGATCACCTCTCCACAACATAATCCTTTCTTCTCTCTCTGCTCCATGCAGCTGTTATGCCTCCTTAAAACCCCCCCACAACAATGTTCCGACCTGCTTATAATTATCGCGGTGAGTTATTATATCAAGGGATGAGAGAGCGTGTTTAAGGATTCTTTAGTTATCTAGTTAAGAGGATGGTTAGGAGGGGGAGGGGAAGATAATTAGGGCAAGAGTGAAGGGCGTTAGATCGGGAAAAGACCCCCTGAGTGCATGACAGATATGACGTCAAAACACACACACTCTCTCTCTCTCTCTCTCTCTCTCTCTCTCTCTCTCTCTCTCTCTCCCATCACCTAACGCTGACTTGTTGGACCTTAGGAAATCGTAAATTCCTCAAGGACACACTCTTGGTCCCACATGGCCTCCGGTCCATAACTCTACGTTGAATTTCCTTAACGAGGTCAGGCGGGGGTTGTGCTTAGTACATAACTCCTTTATAACAGAGAGAGAGAGAGAGAGAGAGAGAGAGAGAGAGAGAGAGAGAGAGAGAGAGAGAGAGAGAGGCCTTCTCTATATAAGTATTAAAGCTATAAACTATATAGTATGTGACTTATCTCTCCTCTAGTCAGAGGAAATATCACTCCACTCATAAGTATAGTCTTGCACGCACGTATATGGGTAGTTACAGCAACCATTCTCAGGACTGTTCGGGGCAACTGACAAACTTTAACGACTTCCGGCCACAAGAATGTGCCTCTTACTCCCTCTCTCAACATTTTCAAATTCAAAACATCCTCCACATTCAGTTTTATTCTCCCTCCCTCTCTCTATATATATAGATATACATATATACATTCTCTAAACGTGGTCATTGAGTGTATTTTATACGGTCCCGTTGCTTTAGCTTCGTTGAATACGTGTGTTTTTTTTTCTTTCTTTAAGTGACCCAGATATTTCACAGCTTCCTCTCGTGAACAACAAGCAACATTAAATATGAAGAGGAAAAAGTGTGATTGACTGACTAGTCTGAATAATGACATGAAGATATGTTGTTCTGGCCTTTTGAAAAACTAAGTAACTCGTAAAGGGGTAAACTTAGCGTGTAACTTGATTCTGTATTATCTGTCATAATGTGCTCCTGTTGCGTTGGAATCATGAATCACATACATCCCTGTAAAGAAGGGGGGGGGGGTTTCTTAAAGTCCAATATTCGTCTCTTGGGTCACAAAATACAATACAGCTGGAGAAGAAAAAGTTATTTATACCAAATCTGGACTAGCTACTTTAACGGCTACTGTTAGAAGATACTTAGGACGATGTCCTTCTGTTGCAACGTCCATGCCACACTGGAAGCAATAGCCATCGATTTCAACCCGGCCTTAGCCCCAGAACCGCCAACGTAGAAGAAAGGAAAAAACCACAGAAAATACTTAAGTTTGTGTAGTACCAGCTGACCACATTCGGATTAAGGGTGTCCCAAGAGAGAGTAGAACGCTTTGCCGACTAATGCCTTGTTTTTCCTGAGGGCGAAGGAAAGGAGTAGTCACCACCCCTTCCTCCATCCTCCTCAAGCCACCATGAGCTTGGGTTCCCCAAAGAAAAGTTGTTTCGACGAGATTCCGATCACCAGATTAATCTCCCGAGTTCATTTCAGGGGTTTCATGATTTCCTGTGAGGGGTTTCTAGCCCATGGATTTGTGCTGTTCTATTCCCTCATATAACTACTCTCCTCTCTGTATCTGATCATGAATTTGATGTCTCGTCTATTCTGATCATCAATTTGATGTCTCGTCTATTCTAGTTACTGGAATATCATCATCATCATCATCATCAGGATCTCCGCTCTTGCCCTTTGTTTTCCCATATCATCAGTACACGGAGTCCAGACACGTGGGTTTCTCTCTATTCTTAGACAGTGGAGCGTTGCTTTGGTGGGTGAGAGAGAGAAAGTGGAGTTGGATTTACAACGCCGACTGGGATAGCCTGATGACGCTCAAGTAGTTGAAGTGAAAATGAAGCAGTTATACGAAACTCACAATTGGTTCAAAAGCAGTTACACTTTATGGTAGTTAGTAAAACGAAGCCACAACTAGAAACTAATATAAAAAGATGAGACACACAGACACAAGAAATAGCTCTTGTGATACAGGAATCGATCAAATGAAAAGGTTTCCTAGGCTAATATAGTCTGCAAACAGAAAAGAAAAGCAGGTACACACAAACACAAAACAACTTATTGGAATAAAAGCACCAAAAATGAATCTTGACAGAAAAAATTACTCCATAAGAAATCCCTATCATATATATATATATATATATATATATATATATATATATATATATATATATATATGTATATATATAATAAAACTCTCTGAATGCCAGTAACTTCACTGCCAGACTCATTTTTTAAATCAATGCACAAAATGTTGCAGGAAATAACTTCTCATTTTTACTTCACGCCATGCACTTAAAAATGATACTTTTTCTCCACTAAGAACTTTGGAGTTGGGTTTATAACTGCGCTCAATTAACTCCCACGGTCAGAACGCATTTAGCGACCTGTGGCTAATGGGTTCAATTACGGTGATAAGGAATTTTAGGACCAGGGTTCGAGAATCACCTTCCCCCCCCCGACCCTACTCCACCTTCCCAACTCGGCCCGTGTCCGTGACTTGTTCCTCTGGGTTGGTACGTATCTCTAGCACTGCCAGAGAGAGAGCGCGACGACTTAACGTCGTCTTGAGAATGACGACTTAGCACCTTGGGCACGGCGGTATTACGAGCCTTGGGTATGATGCCGGGCCAATTACAATCACCAAGAAACTCGTGTACTTTCGTTATGATGATGGGTCGTCTCCCTCTGTCGTCCTACAAAAGAAGTTTAACCACCGACCCGATGGTGTTATGTGTTGCTATTTACGTCTGTGTTCGCTTTGATGTCGTAGCTATTTCCAGAACACACAGTGATGATCACGAGAACAATTTCGTAGGATTGTAAATGTTCTGTACAAATTACGCATTACGTCAGTCAACCAACCAACGACTCGTGAATTCTTTTGTTTCTATTCGAGTCTTTTTCTTACACGGGAATTATAGTGAATTATGAGTGTGTGACTCCGGTTGCTCACATGAGAATGAAACAAGACGTTGTTAAGAAAATGACTGACACTCAATGCCGAATGGCAGATACACAATGCTGAGGTAACGGAGGGCACGTAAATGCATTTTGGCTTTTTGACAACGGGAGAAAAGCTTCTCTTTTTTTTTCCCCCCCTTACGGAATCTCCTCCTGAAATAGAAGCCAATCCAAATCACCAGCCGGATTCAGGTATCCAAGTGACTGAGAACATGCCAGTCAAGAGCGAGTTGATTGCGGTAATTAGAACGCAAAAATATACATAATTATACCCATAATTGATCATAGATAAGTGAGAGGTCAAGTTAAGGCAATTTATGAGGAGGTCGCTAATAGAAAGTTTTATAAATAGATGAAGAACAATTACATGCTATGAATAACCAGGAGGAAATACTTGGAGCTATGGCATGACAGGGAAGGACTCAAGAGCTCGGTGGTTGAATGGTAACCTCATCTTTCCACCAGTAAACGCAAGCAGCCTACCATTCATAGTAGTCGAGAGATATTACTAAACTATACCACAACGAGAAAGATACATCGCCATATTACACATATGAGTATTAAATCTGGGGAAGACGGTAATTACGTCCGCAGAGGATAATAAATTTCGAAAGATAAGTCAAAGGAGGTCATTAGATGCTACTAATTACATCAAATAATTTAGGTACAATCACCAGATGCTGGTGACTTAAAAGGATATATGTCACTATTAACCTCTTCAGCAAGACGGTGGGATCCTTGAGGACGACCTTTGCATATCATGGCCATGACCTCTGACCTGACCCTTAAGTATCAGGTCATCATACCCAAAGGACATCAACAAATCACGTAAAGTCAGAGTTTGATCTGAAATAAGCGTAGCAGTACTTACGGCTATCATTAACCAGTGATACACATTTCGGCGTTAAGAACGGACGCAAAAGTAAACCAGCGGGAACATTAGCTTGAATTTGTCAGGAGCTAAAGGAAAATTGCATTATTCACGAGAAGATTAAGGAAAAGGAAAGTCTAAGAACGACAAATTGTTGTCTCAAAATCCAGAGGTAACGACTCGGTATGAAGTTTTCACTGCTGGACTGAAAGTACTTGCCTTCCTCGTGCCGCTCTCAAACTCAAACGATAGGAACCAGAGTCTTATGGTACAGACGGACGGCAATGGAACCTATTTGGCAATCAGGGAAGTGGAGTGGTTTTGGGGTTTTCGCTACAGACCATGACGCACGCACAAGCCAGCTCGGAGTCGGGGGTCCGGTGTGGGTTTCAAATTCTGGTCGAGGCGATCGGTCCGCAGTTCATGACACTAGGCACGCGCAATGTATTGCTACTTTTGAGGTAGACGGCGTCATGCATTGACCCCAAAAGCTCCCATATAGTCACAGACACAGACACACACACACACACCAGACCCGTGCCAGTCATGGCAAACTAGAGAACGGGATTGTCATTGACTATAGCCCGTGCCAGACTATTGGTACCTGGCAAATCTTTACAGATACGCGGGTCCACGTATGAAGTTTTGGCGTTGGCTTAAATGACCACTTCAGCCACTGTTGGCCATCAAACCCAACAACTAAGCCATAAGATCGCTCAACATGTGTCGCAAAATCGAGATAAGATTTAGCTAGCGTGAGGCGAAGCGGTGCGTGTTGGTCAGCAAGGACTGTGCACTCCTCTGGCCCTGAACGCTGGTAGAAACGAGACCATTGCTGGCGTTAGTGCGTCGTAAATCTTGGTCTGTTAACTGTCCTGGCTCATATTATTGGTGCATGAGAGCCATTGTCTCCCCACGGATTCTCCTCCCCTAGCCAGCCCTACTTCCCCACCCGAAAGGAAATTTGCGACACGAATAGACGTAGGGAGTGAAAGTGTGTGTGTGTGTGTGTGGTGTGAGTTATCTTCCATCACGGAGCCTCGCTGAGCGTCCGTCGGAGGCAACGCGCTACGTACGCGCACGTCGTTAGTAGAGACGCGTCTTTATGCCCTCGAGTTGGGATGTTTCAAGTGGATCGTTGTGTTTACTACATGGGATAAATACAAGTACCACCAGTACCGCATGGTTGCCGTAACTCGGTGGAGTGTGAAATGGCTCGTCACAGTGTTTACTACATGGGCTGTCACTGTGAGTCTTATTTACTACATGGCCCACCTCCCTTACCATACGGTAAGTTGTTACTCCTCCTAAATGGGTCGTTACAAGTGTGGAGTCGCAATTTCTACGTCAGCCGTCAACACAGCACACCAGACGTAGTATTTAATGGACAGAAATCGTACAGAGAATATGTTCACTATCAGGTGTTGTCAGAGGAAGTCGAAGTGAAACTTACTCTAGTAATCATAATAAAATAATACCTAAGACAATACTTCTAATAATAATAACAACGATGATAATTAATGATAATGACAGTAATAATGATAATGATGATAAGGGCAATACAGCTACACTTTTACTACTGATACTAAGAATAATGATAATGACATTGATAATGAACAAAATAATGATAAACAATCTGATGATTGCGAGAATGTCAGTGTTGGCGTCAAGAATTATGTCCTGTTGGAAAAAAATAAAAATTTCTATTCGCTGGAGTAAAAATTTGAGCTAAAATCCTCAACAAAAACAATAGCTATGAATGTCCTCTAAAATGTATAGGAAAAACATTCTTTGTCCAGTAATTAGTTTGATTATCCTTTCTCGTCTAAATGTCGAATATTTCAGAAATGAAATACAAAAAAGTGTTTTGAATCCTTTTGTAAACTGAACTATAGACCGCAAAATAAATCCTTCATGGCAAAAAGTTGGTTTATAAAAAAAAACTTCTGTATTCAATTAGACTTTCAACATTACGTGTTCATGACAGAGCCTAATGGGGGAAAAATTTTAAGAATTCCTGAAAGCGGTGATGGGAAAAATTTCGGAACTGACGGATGATAAAAGGCAAAAGTTTAGATTAGTAGGAGAGATGAGTAATGGAAGAATGAGTAAGCCTCATAGATAGTGGGAAGTAGAAAGGTCTTCATCAAAGCATAGGAACAATATCTGGGGCAGGAATATGCAAAAAAACACAACATGAGTGACATGAGAGCTAGGTCAATAGGTAATGAATATTGCAAGACACACACACACACACACACATAAAATGAGGTTACGTGTGAGACATAGGGGGTCAAAAGGACGTGGAACTGTGCCTAGAGCGTCACCCGTCACCCGTTATCCGTCACCTGTCACGCGTCACCACCCGTCATCCGTCAATCACCTAACGCTAACAAACCACCTGTTACCTGCTACGAATCTCTTGTTACCTGTCACCCAAATCATCTGTCACCCGTTACCCCGTCACCTATAGCCTGTCGACCGCCACACGCCACGTAACACCCGTCACCACATGGAATCCTTACCTCCTGTATTAGCATCATCGGCTGACTACTTGAACTGTTCATATTCGTCACTGTCATTCTCCTGTAATAATGTCTGTCACGAGTTGAGTGACAAGACTCACTCATCCAATCAAACCTTCTCCTCCCATGTTGCAATTGCATGTTTATACATCCGTCGTTGCATATGACTTGGGTTTTGCCTTCACTCAATATCGCGTTAGGATCACTTCACCGTGCCTTCTGCTTTAGTATGCAAATGAATGTTAACATATGCTTATGCTCCGTACCACTCAGCACAGTTTAATGAACTGGTGTGGTGTTCGTGTTAATTCCCCCCCCCTCGTAAATGTTTTTAGCACGAGAGAGAGAGAAAAAAAAAATGTTTTATAATCGTTTCACTAGTCATTTAATTTGGTCTTTTTTTTTCCCCACTCTCCTTCTTCTCCCTTTCCATGCTGGTATTGTCTACGCAAATCGGACTCTGCCTGCACACGCTTTGGAAAAATGCGACACACACACACACACACACAGCAAGAGAACTGTCCCCGAGTAATGCAGATTTATCATCCCTTCAGAAATTGAGGAAATACACCGCTTCGAACATTATGTGAACCCGGAGGTCTGTTCGAGGAGGAAGGAAGCAGCGGCAGAAGGTATCGTCTTGCGAGGAAGGAGGATAGAAATGTGAATGAACCGGACTCGAATGGTTGGTTAAAAGCAGTGAGTCTCGAGACAGTGAGCGACTCGAAGCATTGAGTCTCGAGACAATGAGTGACTCGAAGCGGTGAGTTTCGTGCCAGTGAGTGACTCGAAGCATTGGGTCTCGAGATAGGTAGTGACTCGAAGCATTGAGTCTCGAGATAGTGAATGACTCGAAGCAGTGAGACTCGAAATAGTGACTGACTCGAAGCAGTGAGTCTCGTGACATTGAGTGACTCGAAGCATTGAGTCTCGAGACAGTAAGTGACTCGAAACAGTGAGTCTGGAGACACTGAATAACTTGAGGCAGTAAACCAAGACACAATTGAGTCTATTGAAACAGTGAATCTAGACGCAGTGAGTAACTTGAAACGGTGAGTCTGAAGCCACTGAGCGACTTGAGAGATATAACAGAAATAGTAAATGAAATAATTCCAAAAAATAATAATCCATGACTGATAAACGAGAGGGTCTTCCATAACTTTAACTCTCCGAAATATGAAGCAAAAGCAAGAAGGTTCTAGCGTGCTGTTAAGCGTGAGGGTCCCCCTGTAGGAGTGTCTCTTCATCGATCGGCGTTGGGAATTTTCTAGGAAGAGAAATCAAGAGTCTGTCCCATTTCGTGCGTTGGAATGAACCAGTGAGTGAAAAAAGGCAACACATGCGTCATCTACGAGGAAGTAAACTCTCTCTCTCTCTCTCTCTCTCTCTCTCTCTCTCTCTCTCTCTCTAACCATTTATCTATCTATCTATCTATCTGTCTATCTATCTATCTATCTATCTATCAGTCTATCAATCTGTCTATATATCTATATATCTATCTATCTTTCTATCAACTATCTATCTATCTATCTATCTATTTTTCTATCTATGTATCTGTCTATCTATCTATCTATCTCACTATCTCACTATCTCTCTCTCTATCTATCTACATATCTATCTATCTATATATTTATATCTACACGTGTGTAAGTGTGTTATTATGGTTGTGACGCTGGTAATATTTATAGGAGGCCCGCACGACCACAGTGGAGTTGGTGTGGGAAAGAAGCCATCTGCCGCCTCGTAACCATCTGACATAACCATCATAACCATCTGGCACCATTTGCCCAACACATCCTTGCAAATCATCTGTCCACCTCCTCCTGTTTTGCACTCACTCTCACAACAATCTGGCAGCATTTACTTGACACTTTCACTCACTCATGTGCCACCACCTACGTTACACTTCCTCATAACCAAATGGCATCATCTTCTTATACTACAAACCCCTCTACTTCACTCACTCCCTCACAACCATCTTAATTTGCTCTAGTCACCAGGACAACTTAAGCTCATGCAACACATCCCCCATGAAGACATGAGTGGTAGACGCCAGGAGCATGAGAGAGAGAGAGAGAGAGAGAGAGAGAGAGAGAGAGAGAGAGAGAGAGAGAAGGGCCTCTGAGGGCTCTGCAGGCCCTAGCCACTGACGCACCAGAAGGAGGAGGGAAAAGGGAACCCTCCCTTCCCCTCTCCGTGAAGGAACTTTTCTCTGTTGTTTTGCTCGTCCTACTAAACACACAGCTTTCCATTTAAGAGAATCACGTGATTTTGTATAATCAGCTTGGGGCACTTGGCGAGTGATCGAGGTTTGCTGGTAACTGGCCGTAAATGAATGTTAGAGACCGGTCGGCAAAATGGAAGTTTACAATTTTGGGGTCTGTGGGTAAACACAGCCCGGGGCTAATCAGGTTTTGTGAATTATCACCAGAAGACTGGCGGATGAACGAGATTCGCTTATGAGGAAGGCATTTGACGTTCCTGGCGTAGGTGTAGTTTATCAACACGCTCTCGCCCATGGAGTGCTGACTATTTTAACCATTTACCTTTGTAGATTTTTGCATATGATCTTGAGCAATGTAGTATCTAGATCGGCTGATGTAGTTTTCGCCACCTGAAACCACTGCTTGAAATTAAAACCTTTGAAGGCTTCCACAAAAATACAAAATCCATGTACTGAATTCTCGCCACCTGAAACCACTGTTTGGAATGAAAACTTTTGAATGAAGGCTTCTGTAAGAATACAACATCCATGTACTAAACTCCTGCATGTTTTAATGATATTTTCTTCTGTCACTTCCACAGCTGCAAGAGTGGAACTCTTTTTTTACCTCCTTACGACTTTCATAACTCATCCATTCTGTCTTTCTGACAGAGAGAGGTAGGTTTATTATCACTTTCAAAATGAGCGACAATCAATTAAATAACATTTTGTTCATGGGACCTACCATTAGCGTGGGCTTCAGTGTCGGTAATTAGAGTCTTTCTGTTAGATAAAGAAATATCTAGCCCATGATGTTTGCATTTGTTTTCCATCTGTCCTCAGCATTCATGAGACACTGGTACGAGCAACACCTCACGACTTGAGCTAGTAAATCTTCGATTGATTCGAGAATGCGTTTGCAGATTTATGCAACTTGACTGCACCAAAACCTATTCCACTTTCTAAATGCTTCAGCAACAACAGTATCAAGAAGGTCTTGATAAAATAACAGAAATGGAGCTGGGGGGGGGAGGGAAGTACTCACAATAGCTTTTTCCTATAACACAGCAAGGCACTATGACCACTAAACATTCGGGTTAATGGAGTGAAATAGGCAATAAAGGCTCGCAAATGGCGTCATGCAACGCTTTTAGTAGTAAACAAAAAGGACTGCAAGCAACAATTAGAACGTATGTTTCTTAGTTTTCCCCAATCATCTAACTCTGCTCTGTCATTGTGAGAATTTCTGCCTTGAATTTTGGCAAACTGGCTTGATTGGAGAGACACACGAGGAGTGAGTTAAGGTCAACACCATCGTTGACACACAGTAGTTTTTGGTACTGCAGGAATACGCGGGTGTAGAACCACCTCGTTAGATACGTGTCTGGCGTAAACATCGTGATTGTAATGAAAACATTTAACAATAACAATTACCAATGTCAAACCCTTCTGTACCCCTTCCACCTCTTTTTCTTCCATACATGATTAGCCTTTCCTTTGAGAAATAGCTTTGCAATGTCCTTGGATTAAAGCTAAGTTGGTGTACGCTTCGGTTAAGGGAGTTAGGGAGTTTCTGTTCACGTGTGTGTGTGTGTGTGTGTGTGTGTGTTTGTGTCCTTGCGTGTGAGTCGGTACAGCTCTTTATGTGCTTCCTGTGTTTACACTCCCGAAAGTAACTCCATGTATGCATTTGCCCGTGTGTGTGGGAAGCAGTTTTAACAGTGTCCGTTTTCCTAATAAACAATTACATATTGATCACCGAGAAGTGAGCTTATCAGAGCCCCGTGAGTAACCGAAGTGCCCAGGCAACAGGCAAAGAGATCTGAGTCAATCATTAGGGAAAGGGAGGCGCTTCTAGCAGGCGTCGGACATCGCTGGAGGGAATTATTGATCGATCTCGCGTTTTTCTTCTACGCCTTCGCCCAGCTAGCGGTAATTATGCAGAGGTCTTCCGGCATAAAGCGAGGTAATGCATAGGAATAATCCTACACGTGCGTTTCCTTCTTTGAGCTTTTACCGCTTAAAGCGTCCGAAGCGTAACATTGTTGCCTCCTGCCCTACTCACAAGGTGATTTTATGAGTCATATTCGAGAATATGAGTCTCTAATCAGGAATACACACACACACACACACACACACACACACACACACACACACATATATATATATATATATATAGATATACATATATATGACAGTACGACATGCAGTACACTCAAGGAAAAAACGAAATTCAAATATCCGTTTATCCAACCGGGATGATGAAATGAATATGATTACATGTTCGGACACAGAACACCCGCAAACAGCTGCACTCTTGATGATGGGTCGCTTTTGACAGCTCCCTGTGGGAAATGGGCCTTTGTAAATTCTGACGGGAAAACATTGCCTTTGCATAAAGCACGTAATTGGACGTTTGCTTGGTGGGTTTCACCTAGTCGCTATCATTTGAAAACATGAGCACGTACAAACACATAACATTACACAACAAAGTGGTGCTGTTTCCATTCAACAACAAAAACACAGGAGGCAAACGTTTCCATGTACGAATTTGTTATAGAGACAGAAACATATCAATTAGGCGCAAATAAATACATATAAGAAAATTGTTTTTGATTTACACTGATCAAAATACGTCAATATCTTTTCCAGGAAAATGACATTGCTTGTAAAAGAAGCAATGTTACTCGACAGTAAAAGAAGGTTATTATAGTTATTTTATGGTATATCTCTGAAAAATAACTTGAAAATATTGCCTGAAATAAAGGTATATCTCAAACAAGCAGAGTGTGCTTGTTACGGGCATAACAGTCACTGAAGTGAAGGAAAAGAAACATGGAATCAACAAAACTCGTGCTAAAAGCCGGGAATAAACAATGAAAAATGAGGCAAAAGCAAAATCATTACTTATACACTTTACGCGAACTTCAAACACACACACACACACACACACACACACACACATATGATTGCTTCTTATCTATCATTCAGTGGTAGAAATTAGTGTTCATAAATTGTGAAAAAATATAGAAATGCCCTGAAGCCATTAAGGTGATGATAGTTAGGTCATGACCTCCCCAACCCACCTCGCCTTTTCCAGGCTCAATATATTTTTTCTTTTTACCTTGGGCGTGGCGGCAATGGGTGAGCTTCCAGGAGGAGGAGGAGGAGGAGGAGGAAGAGCCACTATCCAGGCGATAAGACGGACGAGGAACGGAGGGAGCGCCACCACTTCCTGCTCCACACACACACACACGCGCACTCCTGCAGCGGGGCCTGTGTGTGTATGTGTGTGTGTGTGTGTGTGTGTGTGTGTGTGTGTGTGTGAAAGTAAGTGCGTTAGATCGAGACGAGAGGGTCTTGCGGTGGATGTGGACGCGTGTGGATGGATGGAGGCCAGGTGGAGTCCGGGTGACACAGCAAAGTGGATGACATTATCAACTAAAGCAGAGGGCGAGAAGACTGATGTTAATGACCCGGTAATCATTAACTGTTAACGGTTATGGTGCCCTTTGAACACAACGGCTCAACCTTGTGGCGTGATGGCGTGACCAATTAACTTGTCTTTAGGCATGAGGTCAAAGCTCACGTCATTAGGACCCCATAAAGGCCGTACCAGCGTACTCATTAGCTCAATGGCCCTCATGAACCTCAGTCACTGGATCAGTTGTTACTGTCTAATGTTTATACCTATAACTTGATCTGAATGTGGAGTAGTTGTTTAGACTTACAGGTCCACAGAAACTTTACACAGTCAGGTGATGGGACATCAAAATACCGAAGCAATGTCCAACTGTTCACTAGAAGTCTGTGGGTGTAATATACCGTTGTTTTGTGGACCCAAAAACCACTTTGTCTTACGTTTTGTTCATAGTTTTCTCAGTAGAGTCGTAAAGATTACTGGAGGAAGAAATCTTCTTATATTTTTTGCTGTGAATCTGATTTATGAGACAATCATTTCATCCTTTTAACCTTCGATCTCGTGAACATATTTATAACAGGGTGGTATATATGTATATATATATATTCCGGGGGTATATATATATTCTGGTTAATAATAGACTACCTTCCTGGGAAGGTTTTAAAGTCTCTCATAAAGTACTTTTTCCCCCTCTCGTGACCTTAAGGAGGGGACCTTACGTTATAGGGGAGTGTAGTCAAGGTTGAGAGGTATATATTATATATATCAAGGTGCCCAGGAGGCAGGAAGGTGAAGTGAGTCGATAGGGGTGAGTGAGTGAGTGGTCCGTGGTGGGTCTCTAAGCTAGGGATCAGGTGGTCTTTACTTTTTGCGTTGTATGGCTTGATGAAGGAGGATATGCCATGCTAGCTTGACGATACTCGTTGCCTTGGACGTGGCTATTTCTAGAATATATGTTCTAGAAGTATGCAAATTGATGGGTGTTCATCAATATTCAAAGTTTTATCTATTTATCTGTTACTCGCAAAATATATGAAGAAAAAAAAAAAGACTCTAAGAACATCGTTTTGTTAACTCGTGGTTTACTACTTCATACATAACTCGAGTACCCAGGTTCGATCCTCGATGTCGTTCAACGCTACTTCATAATCCAGTCTTGGGGCTTCTTATATCGTTATCTCTCAGAACGCTGTTAAGGAATCCAGTAGTGAGTCGCTTCGAGAGAGAGAATTAGTAAGATAATTAGCTTCTCTTCAGGCGAAGGAAGTGTTGAGAAAGAAGCAGACTCATATATTATCCCAACTTTGTAAATGTTCAAACTTTCCAATATTTTCTGTAAGCAAGAAATCTAATAATGAACGAGGAATTGTCTGTATGAGCAAGAAACGCCGTTGCCCTCAAATAATTTGAGTTATGGAGCTTACATTCGTATTCCTAACCAAAAAACGTTTCATTTTCATACGAATCCATAATTATGATTGGAAGAGAAGTGAGAATCTACAAAGCTGTCAAAAGATATATTACTGAATCGTGTTTCAAGAAATTATCAGACTGAATCCTTATTCTTCGCTTACTATAGTCAATATTATCTATTATAATATTCTCAAGCCTTTCATAACTGAAATTATTCACTTTAACCTTTGGCTGTAATGATTCCTCGTGATTCTACATTTACTTTCGTCCGTACATAACGCGTCGAAAACCTCCCTTAACATTTCACAGCTATTCAACATTCGCTTCCACCCTATCGTAGCGTCCGTCATACATCCCCAACACGTATGTTTTCGTCACGCCACATTCACTGTCACCCTTACATAACAACAACAACACCCCCCCCCATCCTCCTATAAAACCCCCTCTCTGATATCTGCTAGACTTCCAATGTTATCAAAAGGCGCGTCAACGTAACTCGGGACCACCCAGCTCCCTCCGTGTCCCTGTCCCGCGCAAGGTGATCTGGATCCTCTTCAGCCGCCCTCTGCCAACACTCGCCATTATCGCCACGGCCTAATATAATAACTCTCGTCCGGAGACTATAACACAGTCGCTATCATCATGCTCCTCCGTCATGCTGCTCCCGGGGGGCATATGATAGTTGCTCGGTCATCGCCACCTCGCATGATACGTACGTACGTCTGGACGAAGGAGTGTGAGGGAGTCGAACCGCGCTTGGCCAAGACGGGTGTCCTGTCGCAAGACTTGGGTTCGGAGATAATTCTGTCAACCGTGTGTGGTCAGCAGTCCATCGCGTGTGAGGGTCTGTGTGTGTGTGTGTGTGTGGAGTCTGTTCTTGCACTTTGTCACCTCAGGCAAATAGATTTTTTCAAGGACTTAGAGATATCTTTCTTTTTTTTTTGGCTCTTGAAATCTACAGAGTTGACAGACGTTTTTTCCTTTGAGTTCACTAAATCGTTTTGTTTCATGTCAATTATATAATCGCTTCCA
>JAYMFT010116611.1:0-13375 GCA_038088735.1 Panulirus argus
ATATATACACACCCTTATATGTATACACATGTGTAAGGTTACGTTTAAAGAGACAACATGGGAGTGATTCATGTAACATCTTCCAAACGAAAATTGTTGGCATAGACTTTGACGAAGAAACTCAAATGGCTAATTTACAGGAACTATTGAGGGCTTAAAATTTTTTTTTTGTCCAGTATGGATGAGAAAAGAGTGAGGCGTGACCTGATCACGACATTTAGGTTTCTGAAGTAGATTATGGCGTGAACAGTGAACAGTTCTTCAAAAGACGCAAAGGCAGAACAACCAAAACGACTTAACTATATAAAATTAGGTAGGAAACATGTTTATATTATAGGATTGGTGGATGAAAGCAATTAACTATAGAGTTAATGAGTTAGTGGTGATGGAAGCCATATGGAAGATCATTAACAGGTTGTAGTACAGGAGAGAGAGAGAGAGAGGGAGAGAGAGTTCAACATGGGGCCACACGAGTGTAGAACTCTCTCTCTCTCTCTACGTACAGCTGTTATACCTACCCTTAGGGCTGGTCGATAAATAGCCCCATGTGTGTGTGTGTGTGTGTGTGTGTGATTACTATGTGTGTGCTAGGGGGAGAGAGTTTCATACGTGTTGCCCCGTCTCAACACACACACACTTCATTGATAAAACAAACCGTGGGACAATATCACAACCGCTATACGATAAAATAACTCTTTATTAGACATTTCCTAACAGTATTTTGACCTAGCATTTTGTAATGGTCCCTGGTGACTTTCCATTTTCCAAAAGCGTGTTCGCTGTCAACATTTATCAGTTAGATTTCAAAACCTGAAGGTTGTAATGAAACATCCTGTCTGTCTTTTGTTTCCCATGGTGGGCAAATTTATGGCCTGTAGTCTCTTTGTGTAACCCATCTCTCCCCTTATTTTAGGCGCCATATTTAGTGTCCTCCTCTGTGTTTGTTAAAGTGAGTTGACCAAATCTGAGATCCATGCTCTAACTTATGTACGATATAAGGTGTAAATAGTTTACCGGTAATTTACTAATTCAATTACGTAACAGTTAAAATGTCCCTCCCTCACACACGTTCACATAGCTTCCTTCCCGGCGGATTATGGTGGTACCGATGTCTTCTTTCATTCTATCCTGCCTTCATCACGTTGACGTTTTTATCCCCCTTATGATTGCATGAAATCCTGGCTCGCTTACCACAAATGCATTCTGGCAGTCCAGGAACACATAATCTCTCCATCTTTCACTTATGCCTAAAGTAGAACTTACTAAAGTATCTCATAAGTGTTACGCAAAGAAGCTCTTCCCTCCGAAATCATGTTGGCTCGGTTAGGCACTCTCTCAACATGCAAGTAAACATTCATTGTCTTTCTGATTACATTTTTTCCCAGCGTTTACACAGTCTCTCTCAGTAAAGATATATATATAAATTTTTTCCCAGCGTTTACACAGTCTCTCTCAGTAAAGATATATATATATATATATATATATATACTGGTCTATTGTTCAGTGTAATATTACAATCTTGCATCTTGCTACGACTGTCTGTAACTTGTTGAATGCTGGAACCCACCGGCTATTCAAAGTGTTTTTTTAAATTTCTTAGAAAACAAGTCGCGAGGTCTGCTCTACTGTAATCCCTTGGTACTACGGTACGTCCACCTGCATCGACTCACGAACGCAACTGAATTCGAAACATGATTTCACGATCTTGAACGCACAGACAACGCCGGTGAAATGGTAGTTTGTTTACAGCACTAGTGCCCTGACCATCCTAATGCAGATTCTGGCACCTGGTTAGGGATGTATGGTCCTTCTTCCGAATACTCTGGCCAGCACTTGGCCCCCACAGATCACGCACGCTGCAGCTAATACAGAGGACAATTCAAGTCCCTTCCGTTCTTAGAGGAAGAATACCGCCACCACATCAGAAACACAGACCATGATTGACTTAAAACCATGAGCTGTGAACGTAAGGTTAAAAACCATGTGGTTAGGAAGACAGCATAAATGATATGGCAGAAGCAAGAGGAAAACGGAGACAAACTAAAAGTGCACTCAACACCTGGCCAGCAACACTCACAGGAAACACCTGGACACCAGTTTCAACATGGGACACATGAGTTTGCATGGGTCCTCACGGCACTGGGAGAGAGGCTCCAGTCATCCGTCCAGATAAAGAGCAAATCTTAGCCTAGCTAAAGAGCAAATCTTATCCTAGTCGAGCAATTCTCAGCCTAGTTACGGCCTAGCCAAAGAAACATTCTTAGTCTAGCTAATAATCCTTGTTCGACCCTCAACTCACACACACACACACACAAGGCTTAGGCTGGAGGGTCTCTGTGTGTATATACACACATGGGAATAAAGACTTGGTACATATATATATATATATACAAGGTCAAGAGTCGGTGCAACACAAGTGTAAAACTCTCTCCTAGTAACGTTAACGGTAATCACACTGGCTTTCTCTCGCTACATTTCGAACAGTATTTCAATTGGCTCTGTCTAGCGTTTCTGCACACATCTGAGGCACAGACGGTGACGTATCATCAGGACCGTGGGCCAAGCATGGGTCAAGATCTCTTAAGTATTCGGTTACTGTCTCTATTTAGGAATCTCGGTGCACTCTGTGAGACCTCCTTTCTGTACCATCTCACTGGTGTTGCACAGAATATCTCAGTCTTATGTAATTTTTTTTTCTAAATTCTTCCACTGTGAATACAACACCTTTGAACTTATCACTCAGTTCTTTCCCATATCATTATCGTTATCTTCAACAACCTTAGCCCGACTAGATCCTCTGTTGCAGTGTAATCCTAACAGATTTATGGAAGGGTTCTGGAGGATTTTTGGTCGCTTGGCTACATTTTTCTCCCCTTTTTACTTATCCTGCGTTGCCCACACCTTTTCGCCTTGCACCCTCCAAATGTTTTATGGCTGTATTAACATTTCTCATTTGTAGATCAATAAGTTCTTTAGCTTTTATTTTCATCATTTATTAACCCACATCTCTCTTTTCTAACCTTATTTCTCAACCTATAGCTAAAGGTACCCACATTCCCTTGCTGGCCTTATCTCTGTCTGTCTGTATCTACTGTCCAATTTTCCTGTCTTCACCAACCATGTAATGAAATTCAAGATCACATCACCACCTTTTCCAATCACTGTATCGTTTGTATCCCGTACTTTCTATATCCATATATACTTTTACGTAAAGATACGATCCATCTGACAGATAGATAATAGAAAATGTCCTGTACCCATTCAAAGAAATTGTATCTCCATGACTCTCCATGTGAATATGTGTTTCCCGTTTCCTGGCACCACACTGACTGCGTCTTCATTGCTTTCTTTAGAGATCTCATCTGGACCTTTGTAAATTCCTCTGGGGACTGTAAATCAACGCCATTATACAAGTTTTTGCTGTCTTTTACTCCTCACATTACATACTGCTTAAATGGACCAGTCACTATATTTTTTCATATTGAAACTTTGACAATGTCGCTTTCTGACATTGTTGTCAGTGTAATATTATCAAGAGCAGGAACGAACGCATCTGGATTGTGGTAGCTTAAGAACCTGGACAGTGGTAGCTTGTGAACCTGGGTAGTGGTAACTTAAGAACCTGGACAGTGATAGCTTGTGAACCTGGATAGTGGTAGCCTGTGAACCTGGATAGTGGTAGCTTGAGAACCTGGATTTTGGTAGCTTGAGAACCTGGATAGTGGTAGCTTGTGAATCTGGATAGTGGTAGCTTGTGAACCTGGGTAGTGGTAGCTTGAGAACCTGGACAGTGGTAGCTTGTGAACCTGGATAGTGGTAACTTGTGGACCTGGATAGTGGTAACTTGTGGACCTGGATAGTGGTAGCTTGAGAACCTGGATAGTGGTAGCTTGAGAACCTGGAGTGTTAGCTTGTGAACCTGGATAGTGGTAGCTTGTGAATCTGGATAGTGGTAGCTTGAGAACTTGGATAGTGGTAGCTTGAGAACCTGGATAGTGGTAGCTTTTGAACTTGGATAGTGGTAGCTTGTGAACCTGGATAGTGGTAGCTTGTGAACCTGGATAGTGGTAGTTCGAGAACCTGAATAGTGGTAGCTTGAGAACCTGGATAGTGGTGGCTTGAGAACCTGGATAGTGGTAGCTTGAGAACCTGGATAGTGATAGCTTGTGAACCTGGATAGTGGTAGCTTCAGAACCTGGATAGTGGTAGCTTCAGAACCTGGATAGTATCTTGATGGCAGACCGTCGCTTCCTGGTTGGCCTTCACATTTCGAAGCGACGAGTCAACAAGCAATCCGATCTTTTTATCGTTAGTTGCTGCTGCATGTGCCGCAGGTCATTATATATATATATATATATATATATATATATATATATATATATAATCGCCATTTCCGTTCCTAAGCTGTCATATGACACCTGCTCGATGTATATTGCAAGAGATCATATTGGTGCGAGTAATATACTACATGCTGGAGTCCACAGGAAAATGAAACATGATAAGTCTCCATGTGATCATTACACGAAAGTGCACCTGGGCACTTGTCGTGTTTCATTTTCTTGTGGACTGCAGCATGTACATGTATATACCATTAGAACCGTTTTATAGCTGATATATATGACTACGCCTGCCAATGGAAGCCACGGTGTATATGCAAGTGTTAAGGATGTATATATCACGCTTATATCAAGTTTATACTCAGCCATTAATACACAAATGGTTAGCCATCGGAAATGGCTAAGGCACACGAAGAACTCAGCAGCAGTCAGGCTGCAGTGCATGTCCAGGGACGCCACAGGACGCCAGCCACGATTTGAAGTATATTTTTTTGATAGTTTTTTTTTCACGAAGTGTAAGAGTTGGGTCTGGGAAGCAGTTCGTCAGCGGTAAGTATTACTCTCAAAACTTTAATTAATTAAGAGGATGTGAAGTATAATTACAACTATTTTGATGCAGTGGAATTCTTTCTTCGCTCTGTGAGTGGAAGGAGTTAAACTCACGTTGTGGAGGCCCCATCGAGGCCCCATCTCTCTCTCGTGGGGGCCCCATCTCTTGAACATTTTCTTCTGTCTTACAACTTTTCAAACTTATGTATTTACTTCCTCAATTTCACTAACACGTAACTTGGTTCATTCCATTTATATATTACTCCTTTACTATAAAAGTACTTCTTTAAAAAAATTTCTAACAAGGTTCTTGCTTAATGTCAATGTTACGTCTTGTGTTCGTTCTATCCCTACATCTTTCGAAGAATTGTCCAGTGTCATCATTATCCAGCTAGCTTTTAAAAACTTAAAGACCGTGATCAGGTCTCTCCTCACTCTTCTTTCTTCCATAGGAGACATATTTAAGACCTCAAACCTTCCACCTGTAACTCAGATCTCTGTATTCCCTTAACACCTGTGTTAGACCCTCTTAATCAGTTCTTTGTGTTTAAGTGTAATGACCAAATCTGAGAAACATGATTTAGTTTGGGCCTTACCTAGGGTATGAACAGCTTGCTGAGGACTTCCGCATCCAAATACTTGAATGTTACTTTAATATTTGCTTCAGAGTATTTTAAACAAGACGTAAGCTTTAGGATCAGCA
Organism: Panulirus argus; assembly: GCA_038088735.1. Lineage (NCBI taxonomy): Eukaryota > Metazoa > Arthropoda > Malacostraca > Decapoda > Palinuridae > Panulirus > Panulirus argus. The sequence continues at coordinate 5,590 of JAYMFT010116611.1, forward strand.
TGAGGGTGGTATGCATTTGGGCAAATGTAAAACGAACAATAGGCTTTAGAGTATGAGAACTAATATTTAGGAATTTAAGAGCCTAGGTTTTCTGTGTAAGTTAAGTGGTTTAATAATATCATGGAAGTGTTTATTTCCATGTACATTCCATTCAGAACTTGTTTGCAAAAAGTTTGATAATAATCCTTTATTATAATCACCCTATAAATTTAAAACCATTAGTCTCATGTGTGATGCTGGGCAAAATCTTTATCTTAACTTTCACCTTATTCTGGGTGCTTTTTTTTTTTTAAGACAAAAATCTAGGTGCGACTTAGAAGTTTTATCTCTTATAATTCTGGATTACCATGTCATATGTTAGTCTTTGATTTCAAGAAATTCCTCACAATATCTGTCTATTCCCATCATGAAAATTAAAATGGCTACCCATGTTTTTCACTGGCAAGATATATTCTAAAATTTTCTTGGCATACTTGGCAAGTCTGAGTCTAATCCCTTGTCAACTCTCTGACATAAACAGTTGTCTAAGAGCTTTCCACCATGAACAGGTTGTGAGATGAATCCGGATGTCAGAAATCTTTTCTTCTATCTCTAAAAGCGACCCTTTACCCTGCAAGCCCCACGGATACTAAGCCAAGCAAGGAGGTACAGCAAGCAGTATCACTTATGCTTCTTTGAAACTGTCAACTTTCACATGGTGAATGTTGCTTAAATCATAAATGTAATGGTGAATGTTGCCTAAGCCATCAATGTAATGATATATGTCGATGGACTTCACATTATAAGACAGCAGAGGATGAGTACAGCGGATGCTGATGGACACACTGAAAGGGCAGGTAACAAAAAGTGGAGAGTGAGGGCAGGTACCCATCACCGAGAAACGCTGACAGTGAGGATATAATACGAGGGGTATTGACGAATCATACAACAGTGACTGGACATTGGAAAATCAACGATGACAATAATGAAGAATGTCAATCGCATCACAGTGATTCTTGCTTCAATGACATGGCTGCTTGTGGCATCACTGACCTTCTTCAAATACCAGGTAACGTAACCACTCTGTGAATTACGGCCAGAGGATAGTCTGGGCCTACAACCAGGGGATGGTCTGAGACTTCAGCCAGTGGATAGTCTAGGGCTACAGCTATGTAATAGCTGGACCTTCAGCTAAGGAATAGTCTGGGGCTTCAGCTAATGGATAGTCTGGGGCTACAGCCAGGGGATAGTCTGGGGCTTCAGTCAGGAGATAGTCTAAGGCTACAGCCAGATCGTTTAGGTCTCTTGCCTGGGGATAGTTTTGGGCTACTAACAGGAGACAGTCTTGGGCTACAACCAGGAGATAGTCTAGGGCTATAGCAAGGAGACAGTCATGGGCTACATTCAGGAGATAATCTGGGTTTACAGCCAAGGGATAGTCTGGGTCTCCATCCTGGAGATAGTTTATGGCTACAACCAGGAGATAGTCTAGACCTACAGCCAGGGGATAGTCTGGGGTTACAGCCAGGATATAGTCTAGCACTACTTCCACGAGAAAGTCTGGGGCCAAAGTCAGGAGACAGTCTAAGGCTACATCTAGGAGATAGCCTCGGTGTACAGCCAGGAAATAGCCTGGGGCTATAACTAGGAGATAATCTGCAGCTACAGTCATGAGACAGTCTGGGTGTAAAGCCAGGACATCATCTACGGCTACAGCCAGGAGAAAGTCTCTGACTACAGCCAAGTGACAGTATAGGGCTACAGCAAAGGGATAGCATGGGGCTGTAACCAGGAGACAGTTTGGGGCTAAAACAAGAGACAGTCGAGCACTATAACCAGGAGATAGTCTGGGGCTACAACCAGCTGATTGTCTAGGGCTACACTCAGGAGATTGTCTGGGGATACAGTCAGGTGATAATCTAAGGCTACAGCCAGGAGATACTCTAGGGCTACAATCAGCACATAGTCTGTTGCTACTGCCCAGAAGCAATCTAGAGCCTCAGCCAGGAAATTACTTGGGACTACAGATAGGATATGATTTAGGACTATAGCCAGGAGATAGCCTGTGGCTACACCCAGGAAGTAATCTACTGTTACAAATATGTACCTCAAAACTTTATTCCTTTATATACTGTTAAAACATTTTACTTTTCTGTTCGCTAATGGAACCAAACTCATAAAAGTTCCACTCAAGATGAAGGTAAGAATCTACTTTCCTTGCACTACTGCATCTGTGGATTACTCAGCATACCATATAGAAAAATATCTGTTGAATTATCAAAATTCCTAAATATATGTATGATGAGTGATATTCTTTTTAATATTCACTTGAAAATCCAACAGGAAAGTCCAACAGGAGACATTATATTTAAGATAGCAGGTCTTTTCAATTTTCCATCCAAGAAGATGTATGAATCTAAATTGCAGTTTTTCTACTATAAGGTATGTAAGTGAAATATGCAAAAATTGAATAAAGTACAGGAAAATGTGGGATTAAAACAGTCATTTTCATCAATATTATCCACCTTCCAGCAGGGTGGCTCTGATTTTCGCTCTCCCAATCCTTCCTTACTACAATGTATCCAAGTTGAGGCTTGCAGTTTCCCAGACTATCCTAAAGAAAGATCCTAATGAAAATGTCACATACCTTATGTCAACAACTGTTTTAATTGTGGGAACCACTTTGAAAGCAACTTATTGAAAGTTCACACCAAGAAGAAAATTTTATTTGGCTAACAAAGAAATATTCAGAGGGCTATTTCACACATAAATTCAAATAATTTATTCCTTGCTAAGTAATAATCACACCACGGTCTTCTTTAGCTTTGTCGTATCCTCATTTCGATGTATTACCTTAGATCTAATCATCTGTTTATCAGACCAACTTTGGAATCTGTCCAGGTCCTGCTGGAGGCTGATATAATCATCATTTTTTTTATATCTCTTGTGACCCTGGCATTGTCCACAAACATGTTCATTTATGATCCCAGTCCATCAAGCAAGTCATTTATATACACCAAGAATAGCAGTGGGCCAAAGACCAAGCTCTGCAGCATGCTACTTTTAACCCTAGCCCACTTCAAGGTTGCACCTCTTACCTATGACCTATGTTCTTTGCTCCTTTCCAATAAGGTACTGTGCTATTTATTGAAGGATCCCACCCTTTGTTCCTGCCTGCAGCTCTGGCTTTTTAATCAACCTTCAATGAGGAACCATGTTAAAGCTTTCTGGCAGTCCAAGAACACATGGTCTATCCATTCGTATGTTTACCTTTGATATAAGATGGAGCTCACCCTGTCATAGAAGACTAGAACAGTGGTCAGCAACCTTTTGAACACAGTGTGCCAGTTTATAATCAATGCCATTTTTTTACTAACTTGCGTGCCAGGTGTTATTTTTTAAGCACTATATAGCCTATGAAAATTGAATCATAATTATACAGTATGTAATGACTGTTGTAATTATTTTGTTGTTTAACTTTTTTCTTTGTGCCTTCGAATCACGTGGCATGCCATAGGCAAGCACTCCGCGTGCCAAAGGTTGCCGACCCCTGGACAAGAAGATAGGTTATGCATGACTTCCTTTTCCTAAAATCATGTTCTGTCCCAGTTAGAAAGTTTTGCCCTTGCATGCAGACATTCATTTATTTTCTGATTATTTCTTTTCTTATGTTTTACACTAGTTACTGAAACAGCAGTTTCCCGATCACTTGTCTTATAAGCAGGCAAAGCACTTGCCCTCTTCCACATCATTTAAACCACACCTTCCACTGATGACTTACTAAACAACATTTTTTATGGTCTAGCAAGTGCATCTGCACCTTCTCTCAGCACATATGAGGAAACTTCATCAGGACCATGGGCTAAGCTTATATAAGTCAAGTTGTTTTAATAGCATGATTATGTCTTTATCTATCACTTACAATGTGCTCCTAGACTTCATCCCTCTCACACCTTGGTAATACTAGTGCATTATTGTCCTCCACAGTGAAAACACTTGAATTTATCATTCAACTCCTGACATATTTCTTCATCATTTTTAAGAATTTTTACCTCTGAGTCCCTTTGCCTGATTAGCTGCTCTTTCAATGAGAGTTTGTTCTTGAACTCATGGAAATGTTTTGGATTGTCTTTTGACTTTCCTACAATCCCTTTTAACTAAATTTTGCTGCTTCCCACCCCCCCCCCCCTCCTACTGTGCAGTACTCATTCCTCGCTCTCTTGTATTTTTCATATGCTGGCTGGCATAATATATCCTGAGCTCTCTCAATTACATTTCTCATTGAACCACATCTCTATCCATTTTGATCTTCCTCCCCTACCAGAAGTATTCAAGTCCTGACCCTTATAATGTAGATTTCATGGAACTTTCCATAGTACTGGTCCTTACTCTATTATAGAACTTCCTCTCCCAATCAATACTCTCAAAGAACTAGATCAGTTCTGCTTAGTTACCATGATTGTAATTCCAATTTGGTTCCTGTGCCGTCTGATCTCCCTCTTGCACCTTCCACTCCCATATATTCAAAAGCAAGCACTACATGATCAGTCATTGCATTAGGAACATCATACTTCATACATTTTATTTCCATTTTGCAGTGTCTAAGGACAAGATCAAGTAAAGATGGCATATCATTTCCCCTAGTTCTCATATGCTCTGTGACAGGTTGATGTAGTCAGTTCTCCTGATACTTTCATGGAAACTGCATCTCTAGGACTCAGCATTTCCATGGAAACTAATTTCTCTCCCAGTCTATTTCTCTGTAATTGAAATCCCTCATTATCAGTACTTTACCATCTCCCAAGAGGGAATGTCTCATTGCTTCACTCATAACCCTTATTATTCTTTCATTATACTCAGTGAACATCTGCTTTGGACTGTTGCAGTTCTTTGGAGGATTGTAAATTAACAATATTTTCATACAATTATTATCTGAAGGCACAATCTACTGCTACTTCCTGAAATTTAATGAAATCCCATATGAAGAGGGCTAGTCCCTCCCCTCCTTTATTTTCTGTCCCTTCTTGCTATTGTGTACCCCTCTGGAGAACACTAGGTTTAATTTCAGTTTATTTGTGAGTTTTGTCTCCACCATTCCCACAATGATGAGGTTGCAGTCTCTTAAACAGGTCCTGAATTCCAGCCGCTTTCCATCTGTCACCAGGCCATCTACTTTTGTATTCTGAACTTTCTGAAGTATTACCATACTTTACCTGGAGCCTTCAACATAAAAAAAAGTCACCTTTGGCAAGGTTGTATCATCATTGGTTGATGAAATATAGTACTGTTTCAGCAAAGAACTTCTTGCTTCAAAGGAATCTTTCCTGTCTCCAATACTGAGAGTAGTGTAAGCTTGCACTGCAGGAGCTCCTAGACAAGGAGGCTTAGGGTTACAGCCCCAAGGCCCCTTATCCAGGGGCTCCTGCATCTCCAAGGCTGCACTACACTCAGTACCCCTTTTGTGATAGGGCTCTTGGGGTTGTACAATCATAACAATAACTGGCTGTAGATATTAATTACTTTGGTAGGACAAAGAGCCTAACCAGTTATCTTTCTGAAAATAATTCAAATTCTAAAAGTGTACAGATACTGTGTGAGAGTAGGCTTATGCAAGAAACAGCTTTTGATATATATCCTCAAAAGAGACAACCTGTAGTTTGAGCTATCACTGCAAAATATTACAGCCACCAAACCTGAACATGGAGTAGAAGCACTCCCCTTACAACTAGACTTATCAAAATTTTACACAAAATTTTGCAAATCAGAATAAATTTTTGTAAGAATCTCAATAACTGTAAGAGCTATGTGCAATAGGAAAAGACAATCAATCCACTGATAAAGTTGTAAAAGGAAAGTAAATAATTACCAGGACAAATCTTGCTAAAGATTTCAAAATCATACCTCAAAATCTACAGTAATCTTTTTTCAAACCAATGGTAAGAGGCATTTCCAGGCAAATCTAATACATTTTCAGGTATTACTGTGTAGGGTTTATAAAGATCAGTGATGTTAACAGAGTACATCCCTTGTCAGAGAGCTCCAGGGAAACTTAACACCACTCCGATTCACCCAGCAGGAGCTCAGAGAGTGGTCATCCTTATCCCCAGTCAGTCAAAGGGAACCCCAACAAGAGTTGATCCAATCCCAGATCAGTGGAATGATACCCCAAGGGATATCAGGTCCATCCCAGGTCAGCAGAAAAGAACCCCAAGGGGAATCAGCTCCATTCCAGGTCAGCACAGAAACTGCAGGTGATCATATCATAAAAGTGAGAGCCAAGTACCTCCAGCAGGCATGTCAAAAGCCCGAGGTGAGACAGATCGCACCCTCCAGACCCTGGACAAAAAAACGTGTAATTTGCAGACCGCTTCCTGTGTGTGTTGCACCTAAGGTTAGTAAACAAGTAGTGGGACATAACCACAAAGGGCCAATAACATACTTAAAATACTTATATCATTTTGTCTTCATTAACTGTTGTGAGCAATGCCTCTTTGACATTATGAAGACACTTCTGTAGACTGGGATGAAAAGTAGTACAATGTGTACCAATAGTACAGCATAAAATAATAGTTGATGGTAGACCTGCCCTTCTTAACTTAATCCTTTCTTTCAAAAAAAAAAAAGAGTAAACTTGATCTTAATACTAATTCTGTTGTTTAGGACACTAAATTACTATTAATTCAAATGTGGAATGCTGCAATACCACCAGTTCTGGAACTCACAAAAGCAGCCTAATGGGTCTGTTGGCAAACTGTCATGTAGTCTCTTATCTACGGCCAATGTGCTGTATTTTGTTTGTCAAAAGTTGCAGTGTGTTATCATTGTGAAGTGCATCCTCGTAGGTGTGAATGCAGGAATCCTGTATCACAGTCTCATTAGTTATGATTCCAGTATCAAAAACTTGTTAGTTATGATTCCTGTATCACAGTCTTGTTAGTTATGATTCCTGTATCACAGTCTTGTTAGTTATGATTCCAGCATTACATCCTTGTTAGTTAAGATTCGTGAACCATAACCTTTTTAGCTATGATTCCTGTGTCACAACCTTGATAGTTAAGATGAATACAATGCCTGTTTTGTAAGGATCTTTGTCAAACAAATCTCAGGCTAAGAAAATTCTTCAATTTGTTAATTCAATCAACACCAATCTTACCCCTTGAGGGAGGCTCGATTGCATGGGGGACCTTCCTGCGAGAGCTGAGATATCGTGTGCCAGGGACTCGACAGGACCTGAGGACCTTAGTGGCTAGACATCCTTTAGCTCGTCTGGCCTCGGTGTACAGGTGTGTATCTATTCATACAGTATTGGGGGGGGTGGTAGTGGGGGAAGATATACAATCATAGGGCACAATCTCCTGAATTTTCTATACCATAGTCGACTTTTAAACCTTCACAAACTGTTAGCATTTACCATTTCTTTGCTTGGTCTGTTCCACCCATTCACCACCCTTATACCTGTTGCCCCTCTGGGTCCTATGGCCCTCGTCATGTATGGCTAAAGAATTGGACGAGTCAATGTGATATCATTTTTATTGATATAAACTTTACGTTCATTTTATAGCACTTGTATCTACAGTATTTATCATTATCCCTGGGCACAGAGGAGAATGAATACTACCTATCGTCTGAGTGTCACAGAAGGCGACTAAGTGAGACAGGAGCAGATAGCTATAAATTCAACCCTCTTGTAGGCAGTCGGTCCACAGTTAACCCAGCTGTTCATCCACCCCTAGGGGCTGGTTGATGAAATGGGTACCTGGCTCAGGCTAGGGTATATATATATATATATATATATATATATATATAT
>JAYMFT010116632.1:0-13375 GCA_038088735.1 Panulirus argus
GCAAGGTTATTAGGTTCAGCAGGGTTGAGGGACGAGTTAGTTGGGGAGTGAGTTTGAATGGGGAAATATTGGAGGAATTGAAGTGTTTTAGATATTTGGGAGTAGACTTGGCAGCAAATGGAACCATGGAAGTGGAAATGAGTTATAGGATGGGGGAGGGGGCAAAGTTTCTGGGAGTGATGAGGAATGTGTGGAAGGAGAGAACATTATCTCGGAGAGCAAAAATGGGTGTGTTTGAAGGAGTGCAGCTTGACAACCGCTGAAGTGCTGCTCAGTCTGCTGCCATCACTAACCTTCTCTTACTTTTAACATAACTACAAGACTAATAACTATAAGACTATAGGGTTTCATATGCTATTTTCAGCAGGATATACTTGATACTGACATTTGCTTTGACATGTAAGTCTCATAATTCTTTGCAGATATGTATAACTTACTCTTTCTTGTTGGTTATCTGGCTCTGCATTTCGTACGTTCTATTTTCTTAGACAGGAAGTACTTCTTTATGTCGTTGTTCCACCACTTCGGTTTCATTTTGAAACAAGATAGTCCTATATGCATTGGCACTTATGCTTCCTCCACTACTTTGAAAGTATTACTGAATCTTTTGCAAGCTATATCCATATTGTTATCATTAACTATATCATCCCAGATTAGCCTCTCAAGAGTAGTGTGAAGACCACTGAAATTTGCATGTCTAAGATCTGGTATTCTTTTGTGATGTTAGTGTTGACCAGCAATATAGGCAATGTTGAAATTTACCTCAGAAGTGATATGCTGGGGATTGTTTGTACCATACTTTTCTCTCACGTCAACATTATGAACAAGATCCTCAATTGTAGCTGGAACTAGATCTAATATTTTCTCGTGAGTTGGTTTCTCAACTAATTGTGTTTGGGCACTAAAGTGTAAGAGACAGGTGTGGTAATAAAAAGAGTGTGGTTGAGAGTGCTGAAGATATACTGAAATGATTTGGACATACAGAAAGATTAAGTAAGGAGAGGTTAACAAAGAGGATATATGTGTCAGAAGTGAAAGGGAACAAGGAGAATGGGGAGATCAAATTAGAGATGGAAGGAGGAAGTAAAAAAGATTTTGAGTAATTGGGGCCTGAACATGCAGGAGTATAAAAGACATGCACGGGATAGAGTGATTTGGAATGATGTAATATACAGGAGGTGACTTACTGTTAATTGCCTGAACCAGGGCATGTGAAGCAGCTAGAGTAAGCCATGGAAAGTACTGTGGAGCATGGTTTTAGTTTTGGTGCATTATCCATAACCGCTAGAGAATGGAAGTGAGTGAATGCCACCTTTGTTTGTTTATTCCTGGCACTACCTCACTAACATGGGAAACTGTGATCAAGTTTGAAAAAGAATTCCTTATCCATGTACTCAAAAGTTATTCAGATATTTTTCAGTTGATAGTTTGTCTCCTTTACTATTCTCATAACATGGGACTCTCATAACACGCAAGGTATGATGTCAATTTCCGAGTCCTTACACATAGAATCCTGTAGCACATTTCCTGCTAAATGTTAATTTTATCAGGCCTTTTTTTTCACTTTGCCTTATCCTCATAATTCTGAATTTGCTTGAGTTGAATTCCATCAACCATGTATCAAACTGACTTTGGAATCTGTTTTGGTCCCTATGTAAGTTGATGCAGTCCTTACTTTTTACTTCTCTCATGGCTTTTACAATTGCTGCAAACTTATTCAGATGGGAGTGCATACCCTCTAGCAAGTTATTTACATAGACCAAGAAGAATATCGGTCCCAGAACAGAACCCTGTGGCACACCACTGGTGTCCTACATTCATCCAGAGAAGGCTCCCCTGAAATATGTCCTGTGTTCCCTTCTACTAAGATAATCCTTTGTCCATTGGAGGAGTCTCAGTTTTACTCCTTCCTGGTGATCCAGTTTCTCAATCAGCCTCCCATGCAGTACAGATTAGAAAGCTTTCTGGCAGTCCAGATACAAACAGTCCACCCAGCTTTTCCTTTTTGTCTAAGACAGAGCTCACTCTCTTGTAACGTCCCATGCAGTACGGCGTAGAAAGCTTTCTAGTGGTCCAAATATAAACTATCCACCCAGCTTTCCCTTTTGTCTAAGACAGAGCTCACTCTCTTGTAGAAATTTAAGAGATTCATTACATAAGATCTCCTTTCCCAAAACCATGTTGCCTCTCACATTGGTAGTTTCCCATCGGTAGAAAGTCAGCCATTTGCTTTCTGATTATCCGTAGTTCATCGCCTCTTTCAGGTCTCCTTTCTCATTGATGGGTATTATGGTTGCCCTTTTCAACTCACTTGGGGCTTTCCCTTCTCCAACAACATCTTGAACAGTATTTTGAGAGGTGTGCCCAGTTTACCTGCACACATCCTCAAAACATGTGATAAAATTTCATAAGGCCTATGAGCCCTATATGGATCAAGACTCTTTAGTATTCTGGTAATGTCTTCTCTGGATATCTCAGTATTTTCTACAACCTTCTCCCTGTACCATCTCACTGGTGTTGACTATGTGCAAGAACACTTTTGAACTTGTTATACTGTCCCTCTCATACCCTTACATCGTCCTACACAGTTCTACCTTTGGAATTCTTTAGTATAATTAGCTTCTCTTTGACTGTTTAATTGAATGGATTCATGGTAAAGTTTTGGATTATCTCCTCGTCCACAATATTCTTCTCAAAGCTTCTTTGTTCCTCCCTTCTAATCTTGCTATACTCATTCATTGCCCTCCTATACTTTGCATATGCTGGCTGTTTGGATTGCCACCTTTTGCTTCACCACTGTAAGTCTCATAGCTCCTTTGCTTTTTGACAGTTTTTTGTAAACCAATCTTCCTTCTTTCCAGGCTTATGTATTCAGAGCTAAAGGTTCCCATGTTCCTACACCTTCATTGTAAATTTCACAGAACCTTTCATGACTATACCCTATTTCCTGGCTTTTGAACTTCATTTCTGAATCTATGCTATCATAGAAATTTTGGAGGGGTACATAGTTTTCACAATTATATCACCTCTTTAGGTCTTGTCTCACTTCTGCTCTCTTAACTTCCTCATTTACCATATATTCAGACTTGAGGATTACGTGATCACTTTTCCTGTTAGTGTATCATACAGGATACTGTATTTTTAATATCCATGCTAGTATGTGTGAAGATAAGGTCTAGTAATAATGGTGTATTAGTTCCTTTCATCCAAGTAATTAACTATTTGTAATTGCCTATTTGTTCTGTACAGGGAGGGAGTTTTATACTCATTAGGCCCCATCTCTTGAATATTCTCTACCATCACACAACCTCTTAAGTGTATGTATGCCATCTGCATTAACCATGTACTTAGTCAATCTGTTTTATTCATCCACCACTCTTATGCTATAGAAGTATTTCTTTACATCCTTATTAATAAGAGATTAGTTACACATGACTTCCTTTACCTAAAACCATGCTGTCTCTCACTTAGGAAATTTCTCCTCCATAGGAGGTGATTCATTTGCTTGTTGATAATCTTTTCCAGAACTTTACACACCACACCTGTTAGTGAGATTGGTCTGTAATACAGCTCCTGCCCCGAATCTCCTTTTTTACATATAGATATGATGTTTGCCCTTTTCCATTCCCTTGGTACTGTCTCTTTCTCCAGAAATATCTTGACAAGTTAATCAAGTGGTTTATCTAGTGTATTTGCACCCGTCTTTAGCACATGTGAAATTTCATCAGGACCATGAGCCTTACATGGGTGAAGTCCTTTTAGTATTTTGTTCATATCCCTTCTATATATCACATCGATTTCCAAAACCTCTTCCCAATTCCATCTCATTGGTTGTTAGGGCTATAGTGTTTCCTACTGTGAATACACTTTTGAACTTCTTATTCTGTTCCTCACATATCCTTACATTATCCTCCACAGTTTTTCTCCCTGAATTCCTTAACTAGATTAGCTGACCCTTGATTGACAATTGACATCTGATAAATTTATGGAAAACTTTTGGGTTTTCATGTATCTTCACAATATTCTTCTCAAAGATTCTTTGTTCCTTTTTTCTTATCCTGTTATACTCATTCTTTGCTCTATTATACCTTAAAGATGTTGGCTGGCTGGAGTGCCATTTGTATCCTTGCCATTGCACATTTTGAAGCTCCATTGCTTTATGACATCTTTTATTAAACTATTCCTTTGTCTTTCTTACTGTTCCCTTAGTATTAGAGGCTTGAGGTACTCATGCTTCTACTCCTTTGTAAATTTCACAGAACCTCTCACCACAATGCTTTGGTTCCTTGCTACTGAACTCCATTTCCCGATCTATGTAACGATAGAAATTATAGAAGTTTGTGTAGTTTTTGCTATTATATCTCCTCTGTATGTTCTTTGTGGCCTTTGCTTTTTTCAATGCCCTCCTTTACCAAGCATTCAGACTTGAGCATTACATGATCACTTCTTCCACCTTGTGTATCACATATAATTCTCTCAGTATCCATACAAGTATATATGGAGATGATATCTAGCAATGATGGTGTATCAGTCCCTTTTACCCTAGTGTGCTTCATGTTTTCCACTGTGAAAGCATTTTTGAACTTCTTATTCTGCTTATTCTGTTTCTCACATATCCTTACCTTATCCTCCATGATTATCCTCTTTGAATCCCTTAACCTGATTAGCTGCCCCTTGATTGACAATTGACTTCTGATGAATTTATAGAAAAGTTTTGAGTTTTCATTTTCTTGTCCACAGTATTCTTTTCAGAGTTTTTTGTTCCTTCTGTCTTATCCTATTAGACTCTTTCTTTGCTCTCTTATACCTTAAAAATGCAGTCTGGCTGGAGTGCCATCTTTCTTTTTGCAACTGCACATCTCGAAGCTCCTTTGTTTTATGACATCTTTTATTAAACCAATCCTTCCTCTCACATATGTTTACTGTACCCATGCTTCTACTCCTTCTTTGTAAATTTCACAGAACCTTTCACCACAGTGCCTTGATTCCCAGTCTGTTTTACCATAGAAATTATTGAAGTTTGTGTAGTTTCTGTGATTATATCTCCTCGTAATATCTTGTTTCACCTTTGCTTTTTTATTATCCTCTTTTACCACACAATCAGACTTGAGCGTTGTATGATCACTCCTTCCAACTGATGTATCATACATAATGCACTCAATATCCATGCTAGTATTTTTGGAGATAAGATTTTGCAATGATGGTGCATCAGTCCTCACCTAGTGTGCTCCATAACATGTTGTATAGGACATTTTCCTGTATACATTGAAAAAACGTGTCCCATTGTTCTCTGTCGCCATGATAATCCAAATTCCTCCGGTCTATCTTAATTTTAACTGAAATCCCTCATTATCAGAACTCTACCATCTCTAAGAAGTGAGTTTTTCACTGCTTCATGTGCCATCATGATTGTTCCTTCATTGTTATCATTGCATATTTGTCCTGGATCATTGTGGTTGGAGGATTACATGATAACTACACTACTCTGTTCTTCCCTACAGTTACTATTCCTATTATGTATTGCCTGAATAGGCCATCTTCTACTTTTTCTTGAAACTTAAGGGAATCTTTTGTTAAGAGGGTGAATCCTACCCTTCCTTTGCTTCTCTCTCCTTCCTTGTTGTCATTTTTCCCTCTAGGCAGATTAGGTGAGAACTTATCCCTTTTGGTCAGCTTTATGACAAATGACTCCTGTAACATCAGGGTAATATCAAGTGGACTTCCCTTTATACAGTCCTTGAATTGCAGTTTTTTTCCCACTAACTATTAATCCATCAGTGTTTGAATACATTACTTGCAGTCTGACATTACCATCTCCTAACACTCCTGCCCTCTCAGCTGTTTTAATGAGGCAGCTTCATCCTCTTGCCATGTGTGATGTCCCCAGGTTTTTGTCTTCATATCATACTCTTTCCTTTCCCCTCCTTTCCTTTGTTTTGTCACATTAATGGTTGTCTCACTGAATTCCACCATGCCTTTAAGATTCTTAGCTTTTCAAAGTACTTCCTAGCTTGATGACTACAAGTTAAAGTGAATCATAACTGGTTGCATCTGGCAGTTCCATAGCCTTCAGTAATCTTTTAATACACATTTCCTCCTTTTTTCCTTTTCTAGAGTATGATCTTATTGTGGGCCAAAAATAACAAACGATTTACTTTAATTTTGGTGCCACCCACTTTTCGTCGAGATCCCTCAGAGTGGAAGTGTCAACCTCTGTGTCTCTAACTTTCTCTATACATAATCTCTTTTAGCTCTCAAGCACTGGTCGTGTATGCTCTGTACTTTTCTAAACCTTCCATCAACTAGCCCATATATTTCCTTGATTGCTTCACCTCTGACAGTGCATATTATTTTTTGACCACTTCGCTTAATTTCGTGTGTGTCACACCTGGTCTATATTCCTCTTCATCACTCTTCATGACCTGTTGATCTGCTGCCAAAATTGCATAACTGATTGATTCAATAGATTTTTGTATGTGGTTTTGTCCTCTGCCTGGATGGCTGCTGTCAATGCTCCTGCCCAATTATCAGTAGATTTTGTATGCTTTTTAGTTCTTTCCTCTGACTGCACAGCCTCTAGTACATCCAGAGAAGACACATCAGACTTTGTCAGCATTTCAATGGCTTTCCCTTCTTTTTCATGGTTTTATATCTCCTGAATCCCCTCCACTGAACTGTATTTCTCTTCCTTCCAATTCTCCTGACTCCCTTCATGATCCTAGAAATGCTTCATCAGTTTTTTATCTCTAGCTTTAATTTTGTTACCCTCTGATTATGCTCTTTAACAAGTTCCTGTAACATTCCCAAATATTTGCTGTTTGGTGTTTTCATCTTTAGTTTATTTTGTTTTCATCTTTAGCCTTCTCATAGTGGATCTGGTTTTGACTGACTGGTTTAGGTACATTCCTGTAACTAAATTCATGCTTGCCATTCATGGCTCAGACAGTGCAAGATGCCTTAAATTATGGGCCTTAAATAGTGGAGCTTACTAGAGTAAATTAACTCAGAATTTAGATCTTTATCTGACCCCAATGTTGCTTTTTGCTTTTTGGTCATATTAAAGACAGAAAATTTACTCCCCTTTGGCAAGCTGCATTTTTATGCACTACATGTTCACTTAACAATGTTAGCCTCTAACTCTCTTACAGATTGGGCCTCCTTAACAGGAGAAGAATAAACAAAAGAAAAGATATTAATTCACTGAAGTTAGCAATACTCCTTCATTCAAATTGGACATGGTAAGCAACCTTACCCAAACCCCATATAAACATAATGGTTTATGGAACTTTCCAGTATATGATTTAGGAACTTTTCTCTGTGAATAACTGTCAGCTTGAGAATCTGAGTGCCCCCAGTTTGTTTCTTTAATGTGAGTGTGTAATTGACTATTTGTGCAAGACGAGGAGAGAGTTCTTCACTCATAGGGTCCTGTCACCTCAATTTTCTGTGCCATCAAGTATCCTTTTGAACCATTGTAACTGCAAGCATTCACTGTCTTACTGGTTATTTTATTCCAACCATTCACCACCCTGACACTAACCAGTACTTTTGAGCATCCTTTCAAACTAGCTTTGTACCCAGTTTCTTGTTATGGCTTTTGGTTACTCTGGTGCTGCATCTTCTGAAGAGCTGATGCCCATCATTATCATCCAGCAGATATAGGAACTTAAAGGCTGTTCTCACAACCCAACTCTCTCCCTTCTCCTCCATGGTGAACAGTTTTGTAGCCCTTCGTCTCTCGTTGTATCTCATATCTCTTGATTCAGGTACCATCTTATTTGGTCTTCTCCGTACCCTCTCAGTCAGATCTTTGTGTTTCTTTAGATGTGATGACTAGACTTGTGGGGATTAATCCTGTTTTAGTCTATTGTATGTATTGAATTATTTTATTAACATGTCCTTGTTCATGTATTTGAATTCTTGTTTGCCAGCAGACTAAGTGCCTCTTTCACAACGCTCCTGATATGCAGCTCTGGCAATAAGTTAGGCATAATGTTGACCCCTAAATGTCCTTTCTCATACAGATTCCTTTAATTTATTTCCTGCTAGTAATAATCACACCAAGGCCTTCTTTCACTTTGTTCCATTCTCATCATCTTGCACTTACTTGGATTGAATATCATCATCCATTTGTCTGACCAACTTTGTTTATCTTGGTTCACTTGTACACTGATGCAATCATCTTCATTCTTACTTCTTTCATGACTTTGGCATTGTCTACAAACGTTTAAATATGATTCCAGTCCATCAGTAAAGTTATTTACGTACACCAAGAATAGCTACGGGATGAAGACTGAGCCTTGTGGCACATTACTTTTAACCGCAGCTCCCTTCAAGGTTGCACATCCTATTTGTGTTCTTTGCTCCCTTCCAATAAAAAGATCTACTATTCAGTGAAGAACAACACCTCTTATTCCTTTCTGTAGCTCCAGATTTTTAATACACCTCCAATGAGGAACAGTGTCAAGGTTTTCTGGCAGTCCAATAACACACAGTCTGAACATCCCTCTCTTTGATCTATGATGGAGTTAATCATGTCATAGAAGTCTAGAAGATTGGTAACGCATGACCTCTCTGTAAAACTATGTTAGAAAGTATCTTCTTTGCAAGTAGTTGTTCATTTGCTTTTTGATTATCTTTATGTTTTACAAACCACACTTGTAAAGTGAGACTGGCTTTAAGCTTAGAGCAGTTTTTTCATGCCCTTTATAAAGAAAAAGTGCATCTTTTAAACAACCTTTCACTAATGACTTACTGAACAACATTTCTAGTGGTTTAATAAGTGCCTTTGCACATTCTTTATGCATTCATGGGTTTTATATGAATCATGTTGTTTTGATAGCCTGATTATATAATTTCTATTGATTTATAGAGGTACATTCCCACCATGATAATGCTGGTGCATTGATGTCCTCCCCAGAGAAAACTCTTTAGGACTTTTCATTCAATTCCTCACAATTTCCCTCGTCATCGTTGAGAATTCTTCCCTCTGAGCATAGCCTGATTAATTGCTCTTTCACTGAGTGTTTGTTAGTGATGAACTTAATTAAAAGTTTTGGATTGTGTGCTTTTTCCACTATACTTTTCTGAAAATTTCTCTGCTCCTTCCTCCTTCTTTTGTAGAACTTGATTAAAAGTTTTGGATTGTGTGCTTTTTCCTCTAATACTTTTCTGAAAATTTCTCTGCTCCTTCCTCCTTCTTTTGTAGTACTCATTCCTTGCTCTCCTTTACCTTTTATATGGTGGCTATTCTGCAGTGTGTGGATGTGTTTGAGTGACCACTGTTAGCCTCTGTGGTTTCATGTTCATTCAAAGTTAACCAGACCCTGCTGCACGGAGATCAGTGGTTTGAGTAAGTGTCCAAAGTAGTGAGAAAACAGTTAAGTTTTAAGGATGTATCATTTGAAGATGCTAGAGGAATGATAGGTGATTGAATGCGGTGAAAGCATTTTATGTATGAAGATAGTATAAATGGAAACATTTGCCATATGTGATGAATCAACTTTATGTTTAAAGTGAATAAGTAAAAAGCACTTTCCTAAGTGTGACGTCCATGTTTCACTTTAACACATTAGTCAGGAATTGATGCGGATTTGTGAGTGTAGGTCAAATGCTTTATGCATCTGATCCACACCATGGAAAAGTTTTGGTAATAGACTGACAGATAGTTTTTAGCAGAAGAAAAATCCTGTGATAAGGTGTAAATAATATTAATCCAAAAGACATTTTCCGCAATTTATTGAAGTTTCGTGGTGCTTTATTACAACACAAGCACTCAGATATATACCAATATTATAAATAAATACATTTCAAACCATTTGTTTAGTATATTAAGCTCAGACTAAAACCTGTACAACCTGTCAGAAAAAATATATTATGAGATTTCTGAACTTTTTCATATTATGAAATAAAACTATGAAGATTTATTGCATATATATATATGCTTTACCTTGTAAAACTGTGAGATACATGTATATGATTTTTTTCCTTATAAAAATTTATGAAGTGTGTGTGTTTGACATATATTTTTTACACGATGTTACAAACAAAATTTTAGGCCATGCTGTATTGCCTTATGTTTAGAGTTTGTTT
This sequence comes from Panulirus argus, assembly GCA_038088735.1. Classification (NCBI taxonomy): domain Eukaryota; kingdom Metazoa; phylum Arthropoda; class Malacostraca; order Decapoda; family Palinuridae; genus Panulirus; species Panulirus argus. The sequence continues at coordinate 10,093 of JAYMFT010116632.1, forward strand.
CTAATTCGTGATCCGATAAACCTATATTGCAGGTTTGAAAGAGTCCTCCCCAAATGTTGGAATATGAGAATCAGATGTTGTTGGATCTCTTACATGAAGATGGACTCCTTGTGTCAGCCAAGTAAGTAGAGTTCATTGTATTTTCTTTCCTAAGCAGTCTGTCCTGTGAGTATGAGATATATTTGCAAGGAATACTTCATTTTGTATTGGTCAAGACATCTCTACCCTTATAATTTAGTGAGTAGGCAACAGCATTTGCTTCCCTTTGTGAACAACCCTAAGGTATTCACAGCCACGTAATCCTTTAATAGATCAGCCCTTGGTGAGTCAGCTGTTGCCACTGGGCTGATGTCATCAACCCACATCCTTCCAGTTGCTTGGAGCTCACAGCTTTCTGGGATCACATGTGTAGAAGGACATTCTGCAAATCTTTTCTGCTGCTATCAGCTGGCTTTTCATAAATCAGTTTCCTATTTTTTTTATCATATCATTTATTATCTAGTTATTTTGATGTGGTACATATGCCAAGTAAACTTATATAATGACAAGGTTATGTTCTTGGAGATTCGTTATTATCTAAGTCAGTGAAACCCATGTTGTAAGCTGAGTTACCTTTAACCCAAAATTTCCTCAATGTGTCTTTGTACAGACTATATCTGAAACAACTTATCATATCATCAGTATACTGCACTCTTATCATAATGTAATTTAATCTACCTGATATAACAATTGTTTTCCTCTCATAGGTAAATCAGATGAAAAATAATGATATTTCTTATGAATACTGATGAGGGCTTGAGATGATGGTGGAGTAGGACTCAGGTGAAGTTAGTGTTACTGGGAGAGAGAGGGAGGGATTACTGAGCTTTTTTACATTAGTCTGAATTATCAGATTCAGCAACTGTTTCAACTGGAGAAGCAGGAGAAGCTTGCTTTGGTCTTTTGAACACAATATCCACTTTTAGCTGTGCCTGCCTTTTTCCTTCTCTGTAAACTTTTTATGCACATGAAGCATCTATAAGCTTTCTGGAGAACACCAAGGCACATTCATAGTCAGTATCCATGTCATTAATTGAGGGCTACATTCTTCTCTAAGCAGATTAACATTTCTGCTAAGCCCTTGTTTGTGAGTCTCTTTGTGGTAGGGGATGTACTAGTACAAGTATCTGCCCTCTCCTCTTGGAGTTTTTCTGTCTCCATCTGCATGAGTTCCTAATTGCCCAGATTCCCTACATGTGTGTCCAGCAAACCAGTTATATCTTGCTCTTTGATTTTAAAGCCAACACTATTTACAAGATTGTCATTTGTCTGATGTATCTTGGGGCATTGTTTCTTCCTGCCTGAAACATGAGAAACACTTCACAACCTCAACCATGCTTTTCCCACACCATTCATTGTTGTTAGTTTAATTTCTTCACGTGACTTAGCGATGTTATTTACTGCATCTTTGATGGAATTCTTCCACCTCTCCCAAAGTGAAGGCTCACCCTACCCATATGTACCACTGAGGAATTGGCTAGGGTGGAGGTGTATTTGGCATGTTTGACAACCAAGTAAGAAGTGAGGATGGGGAAACATTGAACTTGTTTTCACACCGTACTTGTATTTCATAGACAGGCACAGCATTCATGGTGACTGATGTGAATATTTTTAGAAATAGTACTGTTTGCTTACTAGAACTGTCATATGATGAGTGAAATTGGCTGGTGTGTGTGGAGAGAATAGTGAAGATCTTGTTTCTTCCTTATCTTGAGCATAGTTTCACGCTACTTCTGTTTCATATACAGGCACGTTGTTAGTAGTGAATAACATGGATATACGTACCTAGAAATATTCCACTGTACATCCTGATAGGAAATGGTTAGCGCTTAGTGGGTGGATGTTTAGGTGTTTTCTCTTTGGAAATATTCTAATGTTTTACTTGTCATTTGTTAAAAAAGTCTCCCCAACAACCTTAGATTAGATATTAAGAAAATTAGGTGCAGCTGTTTCATAATTTCTTCCACATAATGGAAAGCTAAGCCAAGGTTTGTGGGCATGGTCTACCTTGCTGTCCTGCCTGCTCCCAACATAATCATGAACACAGTCACTATCTAAGTTACCTTATTTCTTTGCATTTCTCATATTATTCCTTTTTGCTTTCCTCACCAACTGATACATATGGTAAGCGTTCCTCCTCATCACTTAGGTCATCCAGCAGTTTGCATATTTTCCTTGGGGTCACTGTGTGTGCACAACCCCTAGGTCAGTGGCTTTGCTTATATAACAGTGGCTGTAGCATTGTTGAACAGACCATGCCAGCATTGGAAGAAACCTTAATAGTCAGATGAATATTCAGATAGTTTCTTTTTTTTTCATAACTGATCGCCATATCCTGCATTAGAGAGGTAGTGCCAGCAACAGACACAGAAAGGCTGCATATGCTAACATCTGTTCTCTAGCTGTCATGTGTAATGTACTGAAACCACATCTCCCTGTACACAACCAGGCCAGAGCCCTTTCCATGAGGTTTACCATAGTCACTCACATGTTCTTGTTCAGTCCATTGACAGCACATCAACCCCTGTATACCCCTTTGTTCCAGTTCATTCTATCCCATGCACACCTTTCACCCCCCTGCATGTTCAGGCCTCAATCACTTAAAAATTGTTCACTCCATCCTTCCATGTCCAATTTGGTCTCCCCTTCTCTTTGTTCCCTCCACCTCTGAGACTTGTATCGTATTTTTTTCAACTATCCCTCACTCATTCTTTCCATGTCCAAACCCTCTGAGAACACCCTCTTCAACTCTCTCAACAACTCTTTTTATTACCACACCTCTCTCTTACCCTTTAGTTACCTAGTCAAACCACCTTACACCACATATTGTCCTTTGACACTTCATTTCAAACACATCCACCCTCCTCTGCACAGCCTTATCTATATCCCATGCATCACATCCATATAAGATTGTTGGGACTACTCTATCTTCATATGTACCCATTTTTACCCTCCCAGATAATGCTCTCTCTTTCCACACATTCCTCAGTGCTTCCAGAACCTTCACCCCATCTTCCACTCTGTGATTCATTTCTACTCCCATGATTGCATTTACTGCCATGTCCACTCTCAAGTATCTAAAACACTTCACTTCCTCCAATTTTTCTTCATTCAAACTCAAACCTCAACTAACCTGTCCCTCGACCTTGCTAAACTTGCTTTTTTTTTTATTATTATTATTATTATACTTGATCGCTGTTTCCCGCGTCAGCGAGGTAGCGCCAGGAAACAGACGAAGAAAAAA
>JAYMFT010116643.1:0-13375 GCA_038088735.1 Panulirus argus
ATATATATAACAGGAACGTCCCACATTGGAAAACAAAACACGAAATAGTAGAGCCGGTATATCTCGGTCCAGAGTCGAAGACCCTCTTCAGCCAACTGAAATGTATAGACAGACGAGGCCTAAAGTCAGATCACATGACCGGCCACAAGGCTTGAAGGACAAGTCACGGAACCACACCCGTGACTTGTTCTTCACGCCTCGTGGCCGGTCATGTGATCTAACTTGAGGCCTTATCTGTCTGTACATTTCAGTTGGCTGAAGAAGGTCCTCGACTCTCCGGCTCTACTATTTCGTCTTTTCTTTTCCAACGTGGAACGTTCCTCTTACATCTACCAGTGCGTTGTCACACTTTTTGGATCATATATATATATATATATATATATATATATATATTGTATGAATATCATGAATATTACGGAATTTGAATACGAGAGAAATTACGACCCATTACCCAAGAGATTTTTGTATGGGGTGGATATGACCTTGTAAACTGTGAGTGTGAGTGATGCAATGGTGAGGAAGACGTGACGTAAAGGCGCCATGTAATGGTGCCCTGAATATTGATGTATACCAGATGAACTCTCACCATTACCTCTGCTCTGCCAGCACGTGTATTGGTGAAATATATCACTGTGAAGTGTTATTGACTATGCCATTATCATTTTTTCCCCCTGTGTGTGTGTGTGTGTGTGTGAATCAAGTGTCATCAGGTATTATTTCTGCCCTGTGAACTGTCATCGAGTACATACTGGTGAACTGGAAGACCTCACCAGGTGTGTACTGTTGATGAGTGGGTACGGCGAGCTCCCTCCGTCACCGTTCTAGAAGGGACTGGACGTCATCGCTCGAGGGTACTGGCGGGAACTGGCTCCTATTGCGTCTCTGTCGCCAAACAGGAAGCCACCACTTGGTGAGGGAGGTGGCTGACACCAGAGTGTGTGTGTGTGTGTGTGGCTTACTTGGTGAAGGGTGGAGGTAAAACGGTCAGCCAAGATCTATAGCGCAGTGCGCTAATTGGAACATGCGCATTGGACCAATTCAACCCCCTGGAGAATTTCCCCACCAGAGCCACGATTATTCATTCTCCATCGTACCAGTTCGCTGACGAGAGTATGCGCTGCAGAAGGATGAGGTCTTCTTCGGCTATACTATTCGCCAGCGGACAATCCACTGCCTGAGAGTTAGAGGGTTAACCTTATCTTGCGCCACGTAAACAGCACTTGAAGGTCATTATCACACGACTCAAGTACTATAACAAGTGCCTTAACCTGGTTAGAAGGGTGTTCTGGTTTCAGACATACGTACGTAGCTAAACCTTAATCAGTATTGCTGTTGCTGTCTTTGGATGTCCTCTACACGCACACACACACACACACACATACACACACACACACACTTCGCGTCTCGAGAAATACAAACGCAACACATTAGGCCAAGGTATCGTTGGCTGGACTGAGAGACTAACCCAACACATTAGGCCAGGCGGGGATTCTAGGCCTATCTGTAGGTCAGAAATTGTCGGCGTTGGTCCACTTTTTAAGTGCTCTTTGAAACTGGGAATTTTAGAGTAAATGTTTCTTCTGATTGTTAATTCTTGGAAATGAGATGTTAGCAACCATTCTCTGAAAAAATTTTATGTATATATGGATAAACATAAATATGGCGTTTTTGCTACGTCTCTCCCTCGCATATCAAATGACTGTTCTACGTCTTCTGTCTCATTCTTGTCCATCTCCCCTGACGACGTGATCATTACACGAAAGTGCACTTGGGAACTTATCGTGTTTCAGTTTACTTAAAAATTCCACACACAGACTTATCGGGGTCCTTCAGTACCTCTGAAGAGACACACATATTTACAGTTGTGATTGCGCGCACTGATCATGCAAACGAGCCAGACTCTCCCCCCTCGGTCACCATCAGAGGCGCAGCTGTGACATTCAGAAGAGTCAATAATCCCGGATCGTGCATTCAGACCAATCGTTCAGATCGTCCAGGTCATTTAACATTGACCACATCACTGACACCGTTTTTAAACCCTCACGATTGACTCCATCACTGGTAGCCATTCTGCTAGCTGAATGCCCGACCGCTCTTGGTGCGGTCAGTCGCCTCAAGATGTCTGAGAGAGAGAGAGAGAGAGGGAGAGTCCATCTGAGGAGCGTTCATCTGTGCAAGTCAATGGAGCGGCTCTTAAACGTGAATGCAAGTCCGTTCTTCGAGTCATCAGCGTGGTCACGTTGATGCCACAGGAGACCAGGCACCGAGAAATATAAGACTTGTACCCTTTATTTTTTTATCGCTACTTAAAGGTACTTGCGTGCGTGTGTAACGTATCAAAGGTATTTCGTGTGATTCGCGCTCCGCGTCGTAACGTGCGAATTGCTTATCAGTGATCTTCGTCACCAGTCAGCGGGTGTTTATGGTAGCCTACTGGGACAGAGTTCTCCACTCGAGCCCTTCAGTAAAGAATTCATGATCTTCCAAACACCTTTAGGGATATTTGTCTCTCTCTGATGGAGGAATTTGTTTCTTTGTTTGTTTGTTTTCTGCATATCATCAACTCACTCAGTCCCCTCTCTTCTGGCTCGCCTAGCTTATAGTCTGAGGTGCTCCCAGTGGATGTTTAATTCCTTCTAATCTTCTCACGAAACCATTTCAGTGGACGTCTATAACCGAGTTGAAAACTACTCCCCGTTTGTAGGTTTCTATACCCTCCAGTTCTAGGTCTCTAATACCTTTCACTCGTAGTTCTATAATACTCCCCACTTCTAAGTCTCTAATACTCCCCGTTTGTTACTTATCATCATACTACCTCTAGCTATCCCAAACATCAGATCTGAAGATCACCTTTAGCTCTGGCGACACTCAACACATTTTCAACCACTGATTGATCTTGGATTGTCTATCAGGGAAGAGGGAGAGAAAAAAACACACGAACACATTTGCCACATAGTTGCATTCTGTCACCTTTTGCAACCATTTCTTAGCAACCTCATTCTTAAAACGGACTCTCGATTGCCACAGAGACGACTCCTGCTTCAGAGACGGCGGTCACTATAAAGTAATCCGTGTCTTATAACCTCTAAAAACCCATCGATTTGACAACAAAGATGACATACCTACTAAAAATCTGGAGGGCTTCCTCTGAGCTTGCAACAATATCCATATCATCTGCATATGCAAATATATCTATCTATACATCCAGGAGACTTGAAATTGTCGTGAGCCGTGCCCAGCGGAGGCTTCGGTACACTAAGACGATGATGATGATAATCATTTACCAGAAGAGCAGAGGCGATGTAAGGGATCATATTACTCGACGGTCACTCTCTCAACAAAGGTCCTGACATGTCTGGGTAGTCCTGGGCTTGAGAGAGTAGCAAAATGGAAGATCTCTTGAGCCACGAGGGAGGGAGAGGGCTTCAGATAGAGGGAGGGAGGGAGTGAGTGAGTGTGTGAGCGAGAGAGTGAATGAGACAGACATATAGAACGTCATAAAATCCCAATATATATACATGCACTCCGATTACTCGTATGTATTTCTTATCCATTCGTGTATGTGTATAATCTGGTATATTCTGGTATATTTTGCTTCCTTTGTATACGACTCAAGTTGAACGTGTGTTTCACAAAGCTAAAACTTATTCCAGTCCCAGCCACGTATGCGACACGCCTCCTCTGTCACTGTCCTCCGACGTGTCGAGGTTCCACTTTCATTTCCAGTGCGGAATATAGAGGGCCAGCTGCAGGCAGTCGTCGAAACCCGTGCAATCAACTATTCCTTGAAATTATGTCGAGGGTTGTTGCCCAATGCTCCGATATGTTGTTTGTCTAACAACCGGAATGATAAATACCATTTCCTTACACAACCTCTGACATGGTAATCTTTCTCATCACCAGTCTGTCTGTGTATCCTTTGTGGGCGTGGTCCTTCGTCCAATTCTTACTACCATCCACGGCGCTTGTGGTCCCGAGCTACGTAGATCTAGCGGCATCAAACGTCTTTGTCACGTCAGCGAGAAGGGTTCAGGTCGGTCGCTTTGAAAAGATGATTCAGCCCTTCGTGGTCTCGTTGGTTCGATAAACAAGGCCAGGCCTCGTAACAAATGGGAACCTATAAAGGTGACACTCTGCGTGGGAAGAAACAGTGAAGGTCGTTGGAATATTTTACACACACACACACACACATATATATATACAAATAGAGTTTCCTCGGTGCAGTGGTTCGCGTGGCTATGAATCGCGAGCGGGCCAACTTGGGTACGAAGCCTGCACACGGGCAATTGACTGGCTCACGGCCATCCTGACTACCTCGGGAAGGAAAACATACACTGAGCTTGGACAAGGAGAGACACAAAGAGAGAGAAAGAGAGAGAGAGAGTCTGCCCACGTCTCTCAAAGTGGCGCAGCGGAGACGTGCCAGACTCAACCCCGGAGACCCATGCAGCGCGACCATTTCTCTGCAATTGATTTTATTCAAGAGATGGCGAATCACACACACACACACACACACACACACACACACACACACACACACACACACAGAGTCCACGGTGCAGATAACGCCAAGATCATTAGGGAAGAGGGGGAATTCCATTAACTTGCAAAAGAGGAACTAGACAGGCTCCAAAGTTGGCCTGGTACGTGGTTTGGTGAGGATGGGGCAGATATATGAAATGAAAAAGAATCGTTAATGAATACTACCTCGCAGGAAATAAACTACAGGAATCTCTCTGTGTGTCAGAAGGACTTGGGAGTTGACGTTGTCGCTAGACTCCTACACCAAGAGAACACGTAGTAAAGGAGAGAGAGACACAGAGCATCTCAGCTGGCGGTATTCAAGTACGTACATTGCCTGGGAAATCCTCGGCGAGCTGTTCACATCCTGCGTCCAGACGACGACTAGGATATCCTCCTCAGGTGTGGTCACTCACCACATCATCTGAATAAACACAGGAACCTCTGACAGACTAAGGTCAAGAGGAGGAGGAGAACAACAACAAGAAGAACTGGTGACGGAATTAAGAGAGAGATGAGTTAAAACGGCGACGCGCTGAAGGCCTTAAATTTGCTCCCCCCTTTGGAAGAAAGAAGAGTGACGGGTGACTTGATCACGACCTTTAAGGCTTTTAGATCATCTTGATGATGTAGATGATAAACTGTTCTTAGGAAGATGTAGGATTAGGACCACTACAGGCCAGATGATAGATCTGAAGGGAAAACGTGTTAGAGAAGACGTAGAGAAGTACTGTTATGGTATAGAAATTTTGGATAAATGAACTATACTGTATAAGGACATACTTGACTACGGACAGCAAAAAGTTTTTAGTGGAAGTCCAACTAATGGGACCCCACGAGTGCAAGATTACCTCCCGGTACAATACGGCTAATTACAAAAAAGTAATTGATTACACGCGCTTTAATTCTCCGTCTTTCCTTTGATTCAGTACGACTTCAATTACTTCTAACCTTATTATGATCGTTATTATTATCATTATTACTAATACTATCATTATTATTATTATTATGATTATCATTATTATTATCATTGTCATTATTATCATAATTATCATTATCATTATCATTATTGTTATTATCATTATCATTACTATCATTATTATCATAACCATAATCATTATTTTTGTTTTTGTTATTATTATCATTATTATTATTAATATTATTATTATTATCATTATTATTATCATTATTATTATTATTATTATTATTATTATCATCATTATCATTATCATTATTAGAATTACAAATCATTGTAATTATCATAATCATAATTATGATTTTTATCTCAAAACTTCCTTAGAAATAATACAAATACTCAAGACTAGTCTGTGAACCATCTCCTCTCTGCTTAGCTAGCAGTACACTAGACTGTCCTGCAATGATGCTAATTCCTTGCAGTGCCTCACACCACTGGATCAGATCTGAACAGACTTCCTCCCATTTCCCACCTCACTAAGTGCTCTCAGATTCATGTCGCACTAGACTGGGTATGACAACTTCTGTGGCTGTACTGTATCGTGGTACTTATGAGGTAAATATTACTAGTGCCTCAAGAACGACTTGACAAAAAGCAGTGTTTGCAAAACGCTTTATTGCCATTTATCTGTATGTGTATATTGTTCATATATATATATATATATATATATATATATATATATATATATATATAAACACAGAATGTTAATTAATAACATTATTTTCTTCTCTCCTGTATCTAAGGGTCTATTAGATGCTTTTTTAATGGGAAATGACACTAGACTTTCCTTTAAAAAAAAAAAATGGTGTCGAAGACCTCCTTAAAACATGTGTTTTATATTTATTTCACTCTGTCTCTCTCTCTTTTAGGACCACGACGGTGGCTTCGACGAGGCGCTCGAGCTGGCCGGGTCCTGGGGTCCCTGGCAGAAGAGGGTGTTCATCATCTCCCACATCTCCCAGGTGGTCTGCGCTATCCACGCCGTGTCGGCAGGTAAGACCAGCTGCCCTAACCACCCTCCTCGACACCTAGGCCCTGGGGGGGGGGGGGGGGGGGGGGGGGGAGACAAACCTGTTGAACAGATGTCTGAAGCCACATGTGTCATGCCATCTATACCTGTCTGAAAATCTTACAGGTCAAATCTGGCTACTATGTGCGGTTCTCCTCCAGTTCTCTGGTGCATAAGCGTCAAGAACTGGTCAGCGGGCGTTGTCTCTGCAGGTGCCCCTTCTTGTTCTCCAAGAAGGCAATTATCATGAGATTCTAGGAAACTGATGTTGGCAGAGGTTCTAACGACCCTGTGCTTGTGGCAAAGCGCGAGACATGACCTGACAGGAAAGGAGATTATTTTTGCAAAACAATTTGCCTTCAAAATGCCCCCTAAAGTCTACGAATCACTGTGATCATTCTAAACAACGTTATCTTCAGAGATACTCTAGTTTATCAGTAGTTAAGAACGTCCCAGTATCTGAGTACCCACACCTCTTCAAGATTCCTCGAGACTCTATTATCTTCATCTTCGATTAAGCATGTTTCTCTTCCATGCAGTATTAGGGCCAGGCGTATAAGAGACCTCCCATCGTAAACAATCGATCCCATAAGGTCTTCGTAAAAGCGTCTCTGTTCTGCCTCACATTTCGTCAGGTGGTCTAGACCTGCCTGGCAACACGAGTGGACCCATATAGGGCGAATTAGGCCAGAGTAGAGTTCCTATTGTAACTTTTACTACACTTGGATTCAACCTTGTGTTACCCTAAGGCCTGGACCGTGCTAGGGCAAGGTTAACATATCAGAACTGGAAAGAAAAATGGACATACAGAAAGACAGCATTAAAAAACCGAAAAGATAAATGACCGAACAAATAGATAATTCAAGAGAATTAGATACGGTCGAAGAAATCGAATGTTTTTGGAAAGGGGCAAACCAATTTAGAGTTCGTAACAGAAAATGGGACAACCGAATTTTTGCAGTTCAGTGGAGTTTCCGGAAAAGATTTTCTTTGGGATGAGCTACTAATACGCACACACACACACACACACACACACCTCCGCGGTGCAGTTGTTAAAGTCACTGACCATGAGTCAGCACGGGCCAGCCTGGGGTCAGACCTGCATATGGGTTCGAATCCTGGACGAGGATGGCGGCCTACACCCAACCCAGGTGCTGATCGTCCCCTCTCGGGGCTGGTCCATAAATGGATACCTGGATTAGGCTAGTGTGTGTGTGGATGTGTGTGGATGTATAGATAGGAGTGAAGACTTGACACACCCACATATATATATATATATATATATATATATATATATATATATATAAGACACTGGACACCACGAGTGTAAACTCTCTCCCCGTAACACACAGATAGTAACCATATACACGCACAAATAGATATATAGATGGATAGATAGAGAGAGACAGACGGACAGATAGATAGACAAGCTGAAAGGAGTCATGAGAAAAGAGAGCGAAGCGAGCCACCTGGTCATAAGGAGACAATTGGGCGGGATGGAACATTGTGAGTGGAGAATGGATGATTAAGGGGGCAGGTGGCTCATGTGTGGCAGATGGTTTAAGGTAGGGGGAGGGGACTCGTAGGGTACAGATGGTTCGTAGGAGGGGTCAGGTGGTTCGTAGGAGGGGAGGAGAGGAGACAGGTGGATGTACCGATGCACATGGGTGTAACTGCAAAACAAAATGAACTAATGGGGGTAGATGGGTTTCATGGGGGGCCTCGTTTGGGCAGTTGGTTGGCAGTGGAGTGAAGCAATTGGATGTAATGGGGAGGGCGGAACAGGCTTCATGGGGGAATGGAAGAGAGTGTGAGTGAGGCAATGGCGGAGGACGCTGAAGCCCTACCTGGGTCCACTGTTAGAGCCGAGCGCTGTGCCAAGATAAATATATCTGAAATGTGTCTGAGTACTGCCACGGTGCAGCTCGCTGTTCCTGCTGTGCTTGTTGCTGTGTAAACAGCCTCCGTTGTGTCACAGCTCCTGCTGTGACTGATGATGTATTGACAATTCCCAATGTGTCAGAATGATTGCTGTCCACGGCAGCTCCTGCTGTGTCTGGTGCTGCATAGACAGCCTCCACTGTGTCAGACTGCTGTTTTACGAGCAGACGCCACTGCTCCTGGTGCTGCACAGGCGAACGTTGCTGTGACTGGTGCTGTAAAAGCAGCCACCCACTTTCTTCTGATGCTGTCCCAGGCAGCGCCCCCTGCTGAACTTAATGCTTTGCAGACAATCTTTGTTCTGCTTCCTGCTGTGCCCGTAGTTCCCTCCCCTCCCCCTCCCACTGTGCCTACTGCTGCACAGAAACCCACTACTGTGCCTTGCTGTTATAACTTCTATTAGTAGCAGCAATTACTTTTCTTTGTCACTTCTTTTGAGAAATTTCGTAGCAAGGTGTTTGGGGGAACAGACATATGAGCTTTAGAATACCACAAACGCTATTCATAGAAAGACCAAACTCCTTCCCTTCTTGATATTAGCTTCACTTACTCCCGGAAGCTCTTTAAAAGTTCCTTCTGTAAATACAGCATAATAAAGTGTAAGTAGAAAAAAAAAAAAAGGTTGGCACAGAACAAGTTGACATAACGTGAAATGAGCTGTCTACTCTTTCCTCATCTCCAGTCTTCTGTTGCTCCTCCCTCTCTCTCTCTCTCTCTCTCTCTCTCTCCATCTATTTATCTACCTATCGTCGTCTATCTATCATGTAAAGTTAGGCTCTGGTCCTAAAGGCTTCGCTCGCTGCATGACGTACAGGTCTCCAGTCTGCATGAGATATATCTTGACGTATTATTCATTTCTTTTTTTTCTAGTCTGTATTTCTGACGTGAAACGTGAACTTGAGGCATGCCTTCAGTGTATACTCTAAACTGCAGTGGTTGGAATTATTTTTTTTTTTTGCAGTGTTAATGTATGTACTGCCCGCGATTATACGTATATATATATACATACGAGTGTATTGGTATAGACATATTGCCGGACTCCGCCTACTTGAGTATATCACTAGTGGTCAGTTGACAGAAGGCAGTAAAGTCTCGTTAAAGGACTTCAAGTTTCAAAGGAGCCCATCTTGTCCCTGCTACTGAATGTAACGCAAAACCTCGGAACTACAAGAACTCCAGGATGGGCAGGTCCTGGGGTTGTATAATAGAAATGATAATGATAATGATAGTAATAATGATAATAATAATAATAAAAATAATAATAATAATAATAATAATAATAATAATAGTAATAGTAATAATACCTAGACATATACACGTGTGCTTGGTGAATGCCAGCCAACGATCGGACCAACCAACCGCTCGGTGAGGGGTGCCAAGAGCAGGACCATTCGAGTAAACAAGAAGCCAAACACCGTGTTTTCATCCCAACAATAAGTGCAACCGACCTGAGGCCAGTTCGTTGATCCGAGATCGAGTTAGGTGTATAGTCTTGCGATTGTGGAAGGGTTTTTCTTTTCTCTTTTATGTGAGAGGGATTTTACGATTTTGGGTTATACAGATTTGAATACTGGAAAGAAAAAGTCTGCGTGACTAAATAGGGTACAACACGGTGGAATGAAGATATAAAGGAAGTATGAGTGCGAGAAGTGCAAAAGGATTGGAATGTGCGAGAGACCAAACGTGGAACATCATAGTGTGGTGAGGTTACTAGCGAGAAGAAAAGGGAACTGAAATGAAGAATGAGGTGAGAGAAAAATGGTAATGAACTAGGTTAACTTTGAGAGAAAATTTGAGATTGTAACAGACGATAAACGTGGACATCTTTGTACATGTAAGCACGAGGGACAACTGAGGTTACTAGAAAACACAGTGTGGAAGAAATCTGGTGAAACGTATGTATGTAAGAAATGAGACAGACAGACACATAGACAGACAGACACGTAGAGAGACAGACTTACCGTCCCTTTCTCGGGAGAGTCGACCAACCCGAAAAAATGAACAGGATACGAGAATCCATGAAGAAATGACTTTCTTGGGAAAGTTTCTGCATGATTTATCATAACGGCAGACGAAAGACTGGGTACCATCAGATAGTTAGTTGTTAGGCAAGATACAGGTATTATCATCATTCTTGCGGCTCAGTGTAGTGGATGACTGGATGCAATACACCACAGGGAACGCATATGTCCAGAATCGAACCTGCTTCGTTCGTTTTATGGAGCTGTTTCGCAAAAGCGGAAAAGGCGAAATAGTATATATATATATATATATATATATTCCGTTCGCTTGTGGTTACTTTAGGCTAGACTGTACGATCTCTTGTTCATGAGAGTGTGTACACACTTGATGAGGAAGCGCTTACTCCAGAGGAATAACTTCTCTTCCTATAATTTTTCCTCCTTGCAAACTCACACCCCTTTAACTTGTCCTTCAATCCTACCAAACTTGATAACCTTACTATCATTCACATTTACTCTCAGCTTCATCCTTTCATATACTTTTCTGAGCTCATTCACCAACTTCTGCAGCTTCTCACTCGAATATGTCACCAGTGCTGTGTTATCAGCAAACACCTGACTCATACCCCATAGCCTCTCATCTCCTACAGACTTGCATACTAGCCCCTCTATCCAAGACACGCATTTACCTCCCTAACCACCCCATCCATAACCAAATCAAACAACCATGGTGATGTCGCACACCCCTGCCGCAGACCAACCTTCACGTGAAACCACTTACTCTCCTCTCACCCTATTCTTACACATGCCTTATACCCTTGATAAAAACTTTACTGTTACTAGCAGTATTCCTCCCACACCGTTCATTCTTAAGACCTTCCATAAAGCTTATATATCAATCCTATAATATGCTTTCTCCAAATTCATAAATGCCACATACAAATCCATCCATTTTACTAAGTACTTCTCAGCAAGTCCTCTACCTTTTCCGAAGGTACGCTGCTCCTCCCCAGTCTGATGCTCTGTACATGCCTTCACATTCTCAATCAATACCCTCCCATACAACTTACCAGGTAAACTAGACAAACTTATACTTCTGTAGTTTTAACACACTCCTTTTTTCCCCCTTGCATTCACATAGTGGCACTATACATGCATTCCGCCAGTCTTCAGGCACTTCACCATGATCCATACATACATTGGAAATCCTAACTGACCAATCTATGACACAGCCACCCCTCTTTCTTAATAAATTCAACTGCAATACCATCCACTCCAGCCGCTTTGCCCATTCCAACCTACGTAAGGCTTTCACCACCCCTTCTCTCTTCACCGAACCACTCTCCATGAATATTTCACTTCGCATACCACCCCAACGTAAGCATCTTACATACGCCAACCGATCATCAAAAACATTCAACAGTCTTTCAAAAATGTCACTCCATCTCCTTCACACTTCATTACTACCTGTTACCACTTCCCCTTGTGCCCCTTTCACCGATGTTCCCACTTGTTCTCTTGTGTTTCGCACATCATTTGCCTCCTTCCAAAACATCATTTTATTCTTCCTAAAGTTTAATGACACTCTCTCACTCCATCTCTCATTTGCCCTCTTTTTCAACCCCTGCAACTTCCTCTTGACCTCCTGCCGCTTTCTCGTATACATCTCCCAGTCATTTGCAATTCTTCTCTGTAAGTACCGTCCAAACGCCTCTCTCTTTTCTCTTTCATTGGTAACTTTACTTCCTCATCCCACCACTCACTACACTACCTAATGTACCCACCTCCCATCTTTCGCATACCACATGCATCTCTTGCACAAACCAGCACTGCTTCCGAAAATACCTCCTATTTATCACCCACTCCCCTTGCTTCATTTGCTCCCTCCTTTTTGCCATTCTGCATCCAATCTTTCATAGCACCTATTCACACAAGTCTCCTTTCCAAGTTCATTTACCCTCACCACTCTCTTCTCCCCGATATCATCTCCTCGTTTCCGAAAATCTCCACTCATCTTCACCCTCGCCTCCGTAACGAAGTGTTCAGACATCCCACCAGCTGCCCCTCTCAGCGTATTAACATCGAAAAATATCTTTTTTTTTTTTTACACGCACATCAAGTAACATGTGATCCAATAACTCCCGCTGACCATCTCTCCTACTTACATACGTATACTTGTGTATGTCCCTCTTTTTTAATCAGGTATTCCCAATCACCAGTCCTTTTTCAGCACACCGCTCCACAAGCTGTTCACCATTACCATTCATAATACTGAATACCCCAACCCCCGCCCCCTAGTATATGCCATCAACTGCCACATTACTCACCTTCGCATTCAAATCCCCTATCACTGATACCCGGCCTCCTTCACCAAAACTTCTGACACACACACTCAGCTGCTCCCAGAACACTTGCTTGTCAAGATCTTTCTTCTCGTGACTAGGTGCATAAGCACCAATGATCACCCATCTCTCGGCATGCACTTTCAGTTTTACCCACATCAGTCTAGAATTCACTTATTTACACTCTTTCGCACACTCTCACAACTCCTGCTTCAGGAGTAGTGCTACTCCTTCCTCAGCTTCTAAGACATTTCCAAACTATTCTTCCCTTTTATCCTTGAGATTCGTTTCACTCAAAGCCAGAACATCCAGGTTTCTTTCCTCCAACATACTACCTATCTCTCCTCTCTTCTCATCTTGGTTACATCCACACACATTCAGACATCCCAGTCTGAGCCGTCGAGGAGGATGAGCACTCTCCGCTTGGCTCTTTCTTCTCTTCCGTCTTTTAGAAATGGAAATATAGGAAGGGGAGGGTTTCCGGTCACCCATTCCCTTCCCCTTTAGTCGCATGGGAATACGCAGGTAACATTCTCCCCTAACCCTAGGATATATGCATATATACATATATCAATTTTCACAGATATAATCATTTGTATCTATTCACATACTGTATAGTCGATAT
>JAYMFT010116654.1:0-13374 GCA_038088735.1 Panulirus argus
ATGAAATGGCCACATTCGCTCACACTCAGTCTCTAGCTGTCATGTGTATATATATATATATATATATATATATATATATATATATATTTAAGACATATTTACTGAGGATTTTAACACAATCCCCTGAAAATTCTTTATCAACACAACCTATGCAAAACGTATGTGTTGACAATGTATTTTGACTGCTGCAGAACTCAAAAACAAAAGAAAATGCAATTTCTCGTGCACAAGTCAAATTGTAAAACATGTGAAATCGGTGAAATCTTTTCTTTATTTCAACAGCAGGACAGCCAAGCGTAAAATGAGTGAGACTTGGTATTCCCTCCTTCAGAAGAATCGTCAGTAAGTCTCTACATCATGAGGAGCATTTCAGCAAAGCAAATGACTGGAACCTGCGGAGGATGAAGACCTGTCAGGCAAGACGAGGAACCGGTCAGTCCTAGGTTAGGGGGCCCAGCACCAACCAGCTCTCCACACACACACATACACACAAAGAAGACTTCATGTAGTCGGAAAATTTGTACGTGGCTGAATCTCTCGACAAACTGTACCTTAACACCAACTGTACATTTAACTATAATTCTAAGAGGGAGAGACAAATCAAAACAGATGGTTAGTATTGCAAAATACCAAGAAATAGAGAGGGGGAGGAGGTCATATAGGTAGTGTCAGGAACAGATGACAGAGCCTTATACAGAAAAATTCCTCACTCGGCTCCTTGCTCTGTTCCTTCCTTTGGAAAATAATACAGAAAGGGAGGATTTCTAGCCACACCTTCCCGCTACTCTTAATCGCCTTCCACGTCCCGCAGGAAACACGATGGCAGTATTCTTTCTCCCACATACCCCCAGGGATATATAAACATATATATATAAATATTCCTTATTCATCATTCGAGTATCGTTTGTTTACCTCAGCTTTGTAAGAAAACAAAATATCAACATAGACTTAACAGCACATAATACAGAAGAATAATGCACGTGCCGTATACACAAACACCCATCTTGCATACTCGTCCAAACAAAGGATCCGGTGCCCAGACCTGCCAAACGGGGTCTAAGTAACAATGTCGCACCGAACACTGACCTTGGCTCGATCTTGGGCTAACAAAATATATCTACTCGCATGGCAAGATGTTCCCAGGTACCATTTCGGCGCAAATATCTTAACTATTTGTACTCTACGTGTACAAACTGTCCTCCGTCTTTTATCTTTTTTGTAAATCTATTTAGTCTTCCACTAAGCAAAGCAATCAACAAAAACGTTATTTTTTTTTGTGTATATCTTCTAATGTCTATTAAATGTCAGTAAACACACAGACACGAAAATGCGGATTACCCGACAACGATCTATAGCTTATATCGGGTTACGGTTATGCAAAAAATATTCGGATTCACTTTATCATTAATACAGAGCTGTATACTCATTTATTGTGGACAGTTTTAAGACGACAAAAGAAAAAATGAAGTTTTTTGACGGCTTACCAAATTAAAGACGTCGCTTCACATATTTTCAAGGCAATTGAAGCATACAAATGCATTATCTACAAAAAATGTAGTTTATCAATATAGTTCACACTGCCTTCTCTATGGCTATCATCACTCGATTCATCGTTGACATGTATACGATAAATCACCACAACGTGGACGTTGGCAACGACAGAAAACAGTTACCAGTCACCTCACTGGAAACCCATTTATATCACAACAATGGGAACTGTTCGAACCTTCCTCGCTCATCTTTATTATATAAGCTGCAGCAGCTAACGCAGGATTGGATATGAGAGATTTGATAGGAATCATCTACACTATTCCTCTTGGTCAATAAATTCGTTTAACACAAAGCGTCATCAACCAGGGTCAAGACATGCGTAAATACCCACTCACACCAAGCCAGCTTACGTGGAGGATTTGGGTCAGAACCCACACATCCTCTGACAGCCCACATGACCTCGAGCCACACCCATCTCAAGATGATGTTCTTCCGCTTCTGGAGTGGCTGTGTACAGCGACACACTCTCCCAGTTGCTCTTCATAAAATACACACAGGGTAACCACGTCAAAGTTCATTGATAGCTTCCTGGTATCGTCGACAGAAACTGGAAAGTCATCACAACCAGTAGCACACACACACACACACACATTCGGAACAAACATATCGCGTTCCACTTGCAGTGCTAGACTACGCTATGACACTCCAAGGTATATCAGATGTACTGCTAGGCTACGCTATGACACTCTAAGGCATATCAGATGCACGCCAGTAATCAAATCACCTACGCTATGACACTCCAAGGCATATCAGAGTAGAGCTAGGCTACGCTATGACACTCTAAGGCATATCAGATATAAGCCAGTAATCAATCACATTTTACGAATATCTGACTTTAACCACCTTCTAAGCTGCAACTGAGACGACATGTGGCAATATCATGGTGTGGTACATGTGGCTCCTGACGGTAAATCTGAGGAACTAGTCATCAAAATTCCCACAAACGGACTCGGTCCCTTGCTTGCAGACACAACTGGTTTTCAACACCTTTTTGACTGTCGGAAAAAAAAAAAATCCTAGTCATACCCATATATCCCCCTCGACAAGTTACAGCTTCTGGGTTAACGCTTAGATGAGGAGGTATATTGCTTGTGGAACAGCTAGTTATCCCTCGTTTGGAATCTCACTCGACACACCTAAGGAACAAAATTTCGTCCTTGTTTGATTTGTCGAAATGTGAGACTTTCAAAGGCGTCCTTGACTACAGGAGGAAGTTATGTTGAGGTCAACAACCACACGTGTAAGGCTCGCTGTACCCTAGGAAGCGTGTTTCAGCTTCATTTTACACATTCGACGCAGGTCGAGTATGAAGAGTTCCGTCTACTTTCTACATTTCATTGGACACTTGAGAGAGAGAGAGAGAGAGAGAGAGAGATGTATTAAAAGTATCAAAGAAAGTGCCATGCACTAATATCTAAACGAAAGGCAATGTTAGAAAAAAAAGAAAAGAGGTACGTGAAAAATTGAAAACAAAAATTGGAAACAATCCTCATGCAGTAACCTGACAAATACTACAAAGAAAACAGGAACTAACGTTAACAAATCTTCCGAGTATCGAAGAACTGGCTAGAGCCTAGGAGTGGGCGAAGTTGCCAAGACTAGTTGTTGGGAATACCAGGAGGAGTGGTGGGGGAAATGCTGAAGACCCATAGTGACGAAACTTCAATGATAGGAAATGGGGAAACCCATTTACTCGAAGGAACACTTGACCAGCGAGCCAATGACTGTTACGCAGCACCTGATCAAAAAGAAATGAGAACATACGAGGTAGCTGGACCCTAAGGGCAATTCCAGTCGTTGTCCAAATGAGGCGAATTAAAATCTGGATGAACAAGACAGACCAAATTCTGCGAGCGAAAAAATATGTGCCGAGTTTCATCGACAGTGGTTGACATACGAGTCAGAG
The DNA here is from genome assembly GCA_038088735.1 of Panulirus argus. Lineage (NCBI taxonomy): Eukaryota > Metazoa > Arthropoda > Malacostraca > Decapoda > Palinuridae > Panulirus > Panulirus argus. The sequence continues at coordinate 3,458 of JAYMFT010116654.1, forward strand.
GGGGAAAAAATTGCACTTTTTGGTGATATCTGATCTCTTAAAAGGGGCTTAAAACACAGTCGCCACAAATTGACCATCGGCATTTATGTGGTTCAGTCATCTGTCCAATACCTAGCTGACCAGAGAACAAATATGTGTCGGTAACTGCAGAGTCTGGTCATTCCGGTATTTCATGAGTACCCAGTTTACGTTGAGCGTCTCCTATTTGTAGAAATCTTAACACGCCCGAACAATAAAGTTCGTTGGCTTTAGTCCCCGCGTCTTGTACCGAGTGCCCTTGCGAGGCTTAGTGAGCCGAACGCTGATGGTAAGGTTAACCTTGCCACTCACATGCACGGCCAGCTTTCTGTCCTCACATCCTCAAGCGCGTGTGTGGAAAGCATAAGCCATTGTTTACACCTGGGTAATATAGTACACAGCAGCTTAATCTTTTTTTTATGACAGATGAGACGGCACGGGCAGCTGAGGCCTTAATCAAGGCTATCTCATTAACGCTATATATATATATATATATATATATATATATATATATATATACTATAGCCCAAGCCAGGTACCTATTCTATCGACAACCGCAACCAGGATTCAAACCTATGCGCTCGACCCTAGGCGGCCAGGGAATGCGTCCCGGTCAGCGATGATGACAACATTAGGTTACGGATAATGTTAACGATGTGGTTATTCTGTAAAGCGCAGTCGAGATTTTAATGTTGGCTACGTTACCTTCCTATGTTACGTACGCTACGTCGGCTCGCTAAGTAAGTGTAATTTAGGCTTTGAGTTATGGAAGAATATTCTGATTGCACTGTTCGATCGTTTTACCAAACGGTGTCATGTAAAACCCACAATACAGTATCCAACGCCACACGTAAAAAGAAAAAAAAAAAAGATATGTGCATGAAGCCTACACTATTTAACAATGACGGATAAATGCTAACTTTAAGCGATACTGTGGCTGCCTGAGGCACAACTGGACCAGATATAGCTGGCTGTGGGCTACGGACCAGATGGCCAGCTGTGGACCGTTTGGACCAGATGGTCGGCTGTGTGGACCACCTGCAGCAGATGGCTGGCTGTGGAACCAGCTCGGCGGACACACAAACACACACACACACACACACACAAGCCTTGCGGGTGGAGAAAGCTGAGCGGCCACTGCCCGCCATCATAATAGCCAGTTGCAACCGTTATTACTAGGCCCCCTGGTACCTCCATCCGCTGAGCTCCCAGTACGACCTCTGCTGGGTGTCCGATAATGCTGCCGCTCGAGCTCCGGTACCGTAACCTTATTTTTTACTGGTACATCGAGTTAGATAAAGCAGTCTGTGATTTTCAAGCGAGGCTCATGGAAAACGCATCATTCGTCCACAACGAACCCGCCCAGGGCCAACCGTTCGAACAGAACGGGACGCATGTGTTGAACGCATTCAGACAAGCGTCCTAAAAGGCTGAACGCACGACAGACTCCAGCACTGCAACGGACAAGGACCCATTCGCACTGAACGTGCCCAGTGCTAAGGTTTCGGCTAGACCTGGCCTTACTCACAAACCTGCTGAGTACGACGGAACGACCCTCGCGTGCGGTGGCCAGATCGGGTCGTCATACACAAGGGTCGTGAATCGTGCTCACTGGATTATGTCATGTGCCGTGACCAAACGGAAAATGATGTCTCAAGTTCCTAAATCGATTCCAGACGCTTCAGCCTGGAAACAAGGGTAAATCTCCCAACCGGGCCCTCGTTGGCAACAAACGGTCTCGCCGCCACTGCAAACGAACCCGGGTCGTACCACGACTCTCCTGACGACCTTGGCTTCGACGACTGTTTCCCGCACCTCTCCCGCGGTCCTGCCGCTCTTGGCACCCTCGTCTGCATCCGTTCGCCGTCGCTATCCCCTTTTCTCTCATGCTGACTTCGTGCTCTCGAGTCTTGCGCTCTTATACATCTCCCAGCTTTACCAGATACTTTCCATACATCGTCATAAAAGAGATATCTATTTCTCACCCATTGCAACCCCATTATTTACGTTTGTACTCTTCCAATCGTACACCCATACCACCAACGGGACTTGAACTCCAGCGTGGAAAACTTAGCTGTTGTTTTTCTCCAATCCGGATTCGTCTCCCGTAGGTATCATTCCTTTATCTTCATCCCCCGGCCTCCTGACACCATTCTGGCTGACACACTTTGTCGGCAATCCCCCACAAACACAAAAGCTAACAATCCATATCCTTGTAGTGTGCCGTCTCTGTACGGACATCGTGTGTATGCCCTGTCATCTTCGTAGTGAAAGATGGCCTACTGGCAACACATCACTGCTTACAGTTGGCCTAACAGGCATACAAGTCCACTCCTTGTGTTGCAAGAAGGCCAGTCAGCAACACCTGTGCAACAAAAAGCCAGTTATTATCTAGCGAGTAAGCCTGTTAAGTAGAGTAGGCCTTGTGTTTGAAGTCGGTTTATGAGCAACACAAACATTCCGCTCCACTCCTTACACGGAGATTAGACCTATCAAGACCACATGCTTTTCTTCGTAACAGGTGGCTCATCACAAACATACAAACGCTCCTCGTGTTGGAAGTAGGACTGTGATCAACACAAACCCATTAAACGCTCATTTCACATATCTTTTCAACATGTTTACCTTTCCATCGCTTCATCATTTTACCAATTGCAATACAATTCCTCCCCCAGCTCTATTGTCTATGGTGGCCAGCCACTGACCAGGGAGGTATAGTTCCCCTACTACGCACCAGGGTATCGATAGAGGTTAACGGTACGGCTGCGCACTGACCATCACCTGTGGATGTCAAGGTGCACTCCTTTACACCAAGGTACCGTTTTAATTCTCTCAATCTCACCCACATTGGACTCCTGCTTTCATTCTTCCACAAGCATGCACACTCTCCATCGCACATATAACACTTTACAATATGTAAGCCAAACGAACTGTTGTTGTTTCTGAACTGTGTATAATTATCCTGCGGTGGGCATTACGCGCTGGCTCTGCCTTTTAGCAAAATCGTGTTGTGTACTGGTATGTCCTCAGTGCAGAACGCGCCTACAGTTCCTCACTTATCACGGTGCCGCCAACATGTAACTTAATGCATCTAAACTTGCTCTTAAGAACTACTTTTAACATATATTCATCTGCTAGAAGGACAAATTACCTCACACCAATATAATTAACCTGCAGAAATATTTGAGAAGATTGCTTAGATTTCCGCCAGCTTAAACTGCCAAGCATTTGTTACCTTCGTAATAGTTTACTGAAACTTAATATATATATATATATTAGATATTCCTTGGGACAAGAAGAATACAACTCACTCACCTGGAAAGCCTTCCCTCATGTTATAATACTCTGTAGTATAAACAATACTAAAGCCATTATCTGACCTGAGGTATCCTATTGGCTTTCACAAGCAAACTCTTGATCCCGGTAGCAGGGAGGGCACTCCACAGAAAGGAACATGAGCAGAACTTTCAATTTGTCGTTTCTGAAAATGTTTCATTCACCTTCTCATCAAGTTTGCATTTATATATATAAATGGAGCCTTCAAGATTCAAAACGTATTTTGAAATCTATTTATTAAAAACCCCAGTCAACTCTTGTGGTTGTTTGCATGGAAACAATAAGATCTAGTAACTTTATTGTTTTTACTTTAACTAAACCTAACTCAACCCAGAAAAACGTTGGCAAGGCAATTCTTAGAGCGATCCAAACAATGTGAACACTGTGTAACAGACAACCATTTGTGGGCTAAGACACTTCTTCCAAATTACTAGTTTGTAAATCTATTGTGGAAAAATATTTTACTCGAATCATCGGAAGACTGACACCCCCCACCCCACCCCACAACGTTTTTCTAGGCAAAGCTAGTTTATGTTAGGATTAGATTTAAAGTAAAACCTAACGTAGCATATTAAAACGCTTGGGGTGAATCTTCGTGTGATCCTATGAACCTTGCGTGATTAAATAGAATGTCGTGTGTAAGTTTAATACTTGTTTTAGCTAGTATAAATTTGACCCAGCAATACCTTCAACAGTATTCTGTAATAACATACAAATACACGCATGAAGTTGCATTCAACATATTATCTCCGGAATATCTAAGGCTCGTTTAAAATATTTCTAATTGCAAAACACCATCGGAAATGAGTACATAATCAGAATTCACATTTCATTCAAGCTATCCATTACTACAGAGCCAGACACGCCAAACAGTTTTGTTTCAGACGTCACACTTGAGCAACTGGCTGAAAAAAAGAAATGAAACACACAAAGGTCGCACCTCTCACAGCGTTGAGGCAGCAGCGTTAACGTCTACTACCTTGCCCGTCTACCGATAGACTGAGGCTCGTGGGAGGTGTGCGGAAGGATTTCGCAAACGTCTCCCGGCTTTACGTGGGTCTCTTGCCGATCACAGCCCGCTGCGTGGTGTGCCGTTACGGGCACAGGACGGGCGTATTTACCTCTGGATGTATGGGTGTGCTTGGGTGTGTTGTGGAAGATGTCATCGTCAAATAACTACATTTAAGTGCCACTAATTACATACATGGTTAGTCTCGATTGATGGGAGTATCGTAAAGTAGTACATGTATGATAAGAGCGTTTTCTAAGTAGACCAGTCGTCTGTTGTTTATGGGTACGAATTGACTAGCTGCCAAGGTCGGAAACGAGGAGTGCGACATGTCCTAAATTTGCATGTCCGGGTGACTGAAGCTATAGTGAGAATGATAGTGCATTATCTTGTTTGTAGTAGTCGAAATAATCAGAATAGTTAGCGGGAGTATCATTCATCATTATTATCGTTATTATAATTATTATTATCATGCAACTCCAGAATGGCCTTTGTGAAGAGGATCTTGAGGGCAAGGGACTACATAGTAACCCTATCTCTTCACTCTGCTTGTCATGACGTCTTCTCTCCAAAACCGCCACTCACAAACCGCCGATAATCGCACCTTGGGAAAACACGGTCGACTCCTGTGCTGAATTTAATTTCTAAATACCTTTCGAGGTGTAAACAACCTCCTGTTCCTTAACCACTTGAGCGCCAAGATTTTACGACCCTTGAGCACAAAGGCAAGAACATTAAGGACGATGGGACGACCCTTGGAGACGCAGGCGCGACCTGAGCCTTGAGACTCAGACCAAAGTCCGATTCATCGTACCCCAAGGCTCTAATACGAAGGCTGTATAGTCTTGTCTGAGGGTCTTATCGTTACGGTCGAGGGCCGTACCGTTGTACTTCACAGCCGTACCATCGTACTCGAGGGCAGTACTTTCGTACACCAGGACCGTACCGTTGTGCACAAGGGGTTGTTTGAAAACTCATCCATGTTCTGATCGCTACTGTTGTTTTTAAATGACTGAGAACAACAGCCGAACATGGCAACAATATCCAGGCAACTACCACCCACATTTTCCTTTCCTCTTGTTTCCTTGCATGAGCCCTTATTTTCCGCCAGATCTCGTTGCATTAGGATAGTTCAAAGGCTTGACCGTCATGCGTAGGTGAGGCGCCATAATAAGTGAACTAATTCGCCATAATTACCGACTAAATCTCTTCAGTCACACCAAAAGGAATTATTCACAAGAACTGAAGGTATTTGCTTTGATGCGGCTACTTGGTAAACAGTTGAAATATTTCAGTGAAGGATAAAAGCTGTAGCCTACCAGATAATGGCAAACTCTCTCATGCAGGAAACCCCAAGTCTGACACATGAGTGCAAATAAGTCGGGTACGGCCATTGTGGTATGTGGCGACTTAAGCCAACATTCCTCAGCAGTGGTGTTGCTAGTTTCAGAGATATGCAGCTATTGAAAAAGATTTGTCTTGCAAACTGAGGCAGGAGTTGAAAATTGCAAAAATGTAAATACCTCTCTTCTTACGACTAACCAGAGCGTATTATTTTTTACTATGTCCCGTAACTAAAGCTGCTGAATCACTGTTTTATATTGTTCGCACAACCTAACGTATTCTTGACCGCTACCTGCGTTACGCGAGACTACATGGACGTATTCAGTTATTGCAAGAGGGTTGTTAGGCATCGTTGTTGGCATTCTTGTCACAGAGGTGATTTAAAACAAGACACAACAAACACTACTGCGTACCGTGCTGCATTCTCTATATTTCCACGCACCCTTTCCCAATCCATGGGATACATTTAGACTGTAGAGTCTGAAGCAATGCGTGGGACTGCTATTTCCAGTCTAATTCACATGTAAAAAAAAAAAAAGTGACATGGTCGAACTGAATCTAATAATAGAACTACTATTAAAACAATGTCTTCTATCCTGCCGTGTCTAGCCTGGTATCTGCCAGGGTTGAGTGTTTAACAAACAGTCGACAGATACCTGAGATTTTTGGGAATGTTGATCTGATGATTCCGAAAGGGTAAACATCCTGCTGTTGTTACTTTCGGCAGTGTTGAAATGAATCCTGGTTATGCAATCGATACAACATTGCAAGACAAAACAGAGTTAGGGGAATGCTTTGACACTTTTCCTGTCAGGTTCCCTCTCTCATAAACATTTCATTTTTCAAGTCAAAATCCGATGATACGATAAGATAGAAGGAAAATTTTTTTTTCGAATATATATTCCATGCAACACCAATTTACGGAGTAATTTCTATAAAGTAAACAACAAGGGCAGAAGACGCATATACGACACTACAAAGAGAAGTGGAAGTGCATAACCCGAGTCATAAAAATATCCTCATTACATGCCACTGTGACTGTTTTCGCCACAACATGATGCGCATGGCAATCCTATCATTGTGACGCAGGGCCCGTAACATTATGGTTAGGTATTCACAATTTCTAGGCTCTATCCTGACCGCTGACCACTTTCACTCTCTCCTTGCTGACACTCGCCTAAAGTCCTTCATCTGAAAAATGCTCAAGGCCACGGAGGCTGTAACAATGTTTACGGTTTAATAATCATTTTAAACACCCGAAAAAGTTTTCTTTTCCTTTACTGATATCTCAAATGACGTTGACGATCCAAACGACGTAAACCCCCCAAAAAAAACAACCAAATGGCCGCAAACATGTGCGTATGTGTCATTTACATATTAAGTTTGCTGGGTCTATAGAGGCGCCAGAAGACATTCCATCGTCAAGACCTTGTCCGGAAAATGAGGCATAGAAGATGCTTTTGTTTCGACATATAAATACATACGGTGGAGTTTAGCGCAACAGAGAAATGATTGCTTTATGCATATTTAATGGACAACGGAAAAGTACCACGAGAGTCGTAATCATTGAACATCTTCGAGAGAGTTACTCAAAAAAAAATCTTGTATCTCTCCAGCTACGAGAAACTTAAAGTTTCACAAGCATTCGCTCATTTCAGTGTATCATGAAAAACGGAATACCACTCATCGGGGAGAGAAGCTTCCTGTGTGGGGAGTGTTCATCGTCACTCATCATTCGTCCCCATACTCACCAATGATGGTGCCTGCCCCCCCCCCTACATCATACTGGTCCCTAGCTGACATTCCTCAAGAGCTGGCTCCCCGTGCGTCCTCCTGCGGTGGTTCACCACACCGCGCCTCTCGGGCCATCTCAAGCTTTCCATTACTGCCTACAGCCTTCAAGACCTTTTTACGTTCCTCTTCCCTTCACTTTCTCCACAGTCATTGCTTTATAATCACTTTCCTTTCAGTCCACAATCCAGTATCCTACAGAGATACGCTCCCCACATCGCTCGTTACTTTCCGGTGTTCTAGTAAAAGAAAGATCTCTCACTGCGTCTATCCTCTGGCCATTCCCCCAGCATCACCCGAAATCCTTGAAGGCTTCAGGCAATTTCCACGCAGCATAAGATAAACAGACACCAACATTCTGTAACAGTTTTGCCGCAACGCATCCTCCAAGGGCTTGCCATCTGCATGGGTTTCCATGCACCTGTTTCCATGGCCGTACCAACTGGCTACGTGCCACTAAAGCTAACCCAACCCCGTCTGCACCCATGTCCTGACGTCACTTATCTCGCAAATCATAACAAACAAAGTTGCCATACACCGCTAGATTTCCTCTCCCCATTTTCTTCATAGGAAAAATGGACACCGCTAGATATCCTCTCCCCAATTTTCTTCGTAGGGAAAGTGGAAACATCTGATTTGAAAAAAAATATTAATTTTGGCTAAGGTATCCGTGTTAGCTGCCTCTATATACCTAGCTTAATTACAGTCATATATACCTAGCTTAATTACAGTCATATATACCTAGCTTAATTACAGTCATTAACTAGTTATCTAATTACAAAAACATTTTCGCCATCATTTGAACCCACGCTGGGCCATAAGTCAGAACACAGTCATAAAACTGTTAGGCACACAACTCATGTACGACCTCATTTACAAAGTTATTTGATATCCAGCTCACGTACAAACCCCGTTCACAGCATCGTAAGATAAGCACACACTCATTATGCAGTTTATTCCTACACCAGAGCTAACTATTGTGCTTTCATAGAAAAAAGTCTTTGAGCACGCCAGAACGACCCTTGAGCACGACGGGCACGACCTATGAGCATGGTAATACGAATTTATGAACCTTGGATTGACTGACAGCCTGCCCTCTTGACTCAAAGAGTCGTACAGTCGTGGTCTAAGGGTTCAGAATATTCATGACCGCGGCCCACACCACGCATGGAAAACGTAGTCCACAACCTCACAAGGATAAAAGGTCGTTCCTTACTTACCATTTTCTTGTTTAACTTGACCTTCTTTTTTACCTTCGGCAGGACTTCTATTCCTTCCTGCCGATACATTGCTCTGTTCTGCTTGCTTTCATGTTTGCTTGTTGTTCCTTTGAACAGAGGAGCGATGAAACAGTCTTCATATAGGCAGGGAGGAACGAGGGAACATTATTTACATCTGTACAGAACAATGGAACAAGGAACAATGTTTACATCCGTATGGGGGAACAATGGAAGAATGTTTCGGTGGGGCATTTTTGTAATCACTTTCCACATCCAATCAGCTGCAATATTCCTTTCATTGTTTACCATTTCGCCCACTACTGCATCCATAAACTCTGATTACGTTTTCTGTTTCAGTCGAATCACAGTTTCTTATGTTTGACCTTCAAAAAAATTCTTTCTAAGATAAATGATTAGAAACTGAATCGCCATTTTGTCTTTACGGACATATGAAAATAATACAATGAACCAAAAGAAAAAACAACACAGTAAGTCCAATAAATCGACAAACACACGTTCCTAAACACATCTGTAGCAACAAAAATACTTAGGGTAACACAATAACGCGAAAAATAAAAATACGTCGACTTGGGAACATAAGAATCGAGTAAGCAACAAAACAAGGTCTCGAGCAGAGAAAGCTGCCACAGACAAACTTGAATTGATACGAGGGCACTGAGGCAGGCTGGGAGAAAAAGGGGGCCAAGGAAAAGGCTAGATATAGGACTAAGTGGGGCATAGGCTTCGCCTCTGTTCTTGTGTCACCCCCCGATATGGCTACGCCAAGAAATAATCCGTATGGTAAAGAAAACTTTCACAACGAGAGAGAGAGAGAAGGCTGGGGATGAAAATGTTCATTGTTTACGTTAGAATGTTCATCTAAAGCTCAAACTGATAAGTTAAGAGACAGCTTACAAGTATAAACTAAAGGCACAGAACACATGAACAATGAAAGAAAGATCCAACGAACTCAAATATACATAAAATATGGAACGTTCCGCATCCGGGCGAGGCTCCTCGTACGTCATTCACTAATACACAGTGAAATAGGAAATGCGTTCTTATTACTTGTCAGCCACGTTTGTTTTTCTACGGATCATGTGTCGAGCGGTCGGGGCCTGAACATGCAAGAGGGTGAAAGGTGTGCCCGGAATAGAGTGAAATGGAACGATGTGGTATACCGGGGTCGACGTGCTGTC
>JAYMFT010116664.1:0-13374 GCA_038088735.1 Panulirus argus
TATATATATATATATATATATATATATATATATATATATATATATATATATATATTCCTCGTACCTCCTCTCGCTTCCAGTTCTCCGTTCCATAAGGGAGAAGAGTAAGGTGAACTCGATAGGGATGAGAAGGTCCTCGTCAAAGATGACTTCTCGCTCCACCTACAGGCGTCCGCTAAAACACTCGCACACACACACACACACACACACACGGAGTCGAGGGGTCACAGCGATAGGGTCATTGTCCTGAGGAGCTTTCCCTGTCATTAATCGACCAAATACTGGGTGACTCTGTGGGTAGCGGACACAGGCTGTACTGCCCGCTGCGAACAGAAATAATAAGACTGAAATTGGCGAGGAACAAACTTAGCGAGATGAGCGTGTGATGTTTTCGCCAACACACGCGCTCGTAACGTTTGTAAACAAAAGAATAAATCGAGAATTTTTTGATGCCAGAAAGTTTTGTTTTTCATTAGATGAGTGAATGGTAAGATAAAAATTATTGATGTCAAAGAATGAAATTGCATTAACAAATCGTAGTCAGGCCATATATGCAGTGAGAGCGTTTATGACTAGAATTATCATGTGTGGCCCGACATGACATTTAAAACAACACACATATTCATGTAAGAGCCCATTACACTATGATTAAACATGGGCCACCCTGTGCCAGTTATGACACTCCGAATACAACTTACCCGACATGTGACAGTAATGGCACGCCTAGAGAATGAGCTGTCATTAACGAGAACCCGTGTCTTGGTGCTGGTTATAACTTGGCGTTGATGGCTTTGATGACCTTGGTAGTTAAGAAGAATAGAGTTCAAATAACTAACCTCCGAGGATCTTTCTAACCATCCTTTATTGACAAAAGTCTCTTAGGGTAAGCCCCGTAACCTATTCCCTCCCTTTTCATGTCTTATCCACTCTTGTTCCCCACCGTACTCCTAAAGAAAAGCCCCAACAAACTCCCCCTAATTATTCAACTCCGAAAACCCTTCTCTCTGCTCAGCACCTCCAAGAACCCTCTAACAAACCTTCTTCATCTGAAACCCATCACTGCAGTAAGTAGTCAAGTTAGATATCTGTAGCTTTCCGTCTGACCACCTGGGTGTAGATGCTGTGAGGTGGTTGTGATATGAACTAACTCGGAAGGGGAATGCTAAGAGAATTAACAGCGAAATCCAGTCTTAAGCTCTTAGGCTGTTGAAGAATGAGATGGAGAGAAGATTAGTAGCTGTTCCTGTAATGAAGCTATAAAGAAGCGTAAAAGAAACTGGTTGAGAGATAAGCTGATAAAGCCAGAATCATTTCAGATCTCTTAAGGATGAAATGGTTGTAGCAGATGAACCGTCGAAAATTGAGGTAATAAGGAGACTTACCAAGTATGAGGAGGAAGAAATGGACCAGCTGGTACGAAACTATTTTTTATGAAAACCCCAAGCAGGAACACCTGAATGAAGCCCCAGATTGGGGTCAGAGACTATGGTAAATTTTTGGATTGTATGTGCAACTGTGGACACAAGTCCTAGGATACGCTTAAAGTCCCGGTACGTGCCTGGTCGGAGTTGGGCTTGGTATAGTTTACGCTAGGCGTGTCCAAGAAATTTTGTCCATAACTATGTAGAAGGCAAGATGAGCCATAATCCGTAGATTTGCTTAGCGAGAAAACATAAAAAAGGAAAAAATCTTGCTTGATGCAACAGTAAGATACAAAACTCAGTTCTACCAAACTGTGAGGAGTAAGGAGCCTTCAAACAGGCAAACAAAGCTGGTGATTTCTTGAGTAGAATGATGTAAACTACTCAGAATGATATATCATAAAACCAACAAGATAGATCACTTCAGAACTATCACTAAAAATCTTTTAATCTTCCAAAAGACCTTCCATCTTACATATATACTATCCATGACGTTGGTATTAGATCAGTAGATGTCAATAAACTGCTGATGTGAGCTGATAATGGAATTTATCTTTTTTTTTTATCAGAAATAAAAAGTTAACTTTTTAAGCACGACTTTACGTTCACTGGGTATGGTGGCCTGCTCTAGACATACTCTTTAAGGATAAGGTCAAGAGCCCAGTACCGTTATGCTTGCGGGTCGAATTGTTCTACTCGGAGATCGTACCTTCGTGCTCAAGGATCGTACCGTTATACTCTGAGGTTAACCTATATTTGTGTTTCCTGATCAGAACTACATCAAACGAAACCCCAATCATAAACGATTAAGGGAAATATACATACATTTTTATTGCGTCACTAAAGAAAAACATTGTGTGGATTGCCATAGAGGCAAATTTCGGAGAAGTTTGTTTGCTGATGGATTTAATGGGCTAATAGCTACAGAGTGGCCACAAAGCTAAGAACAGTAACGCACACGTTAACCCTATAAAACCACAAAAAAGGTTATTTGCAAATATTTGGAAATGAGGACGTTTATCAGAGTTGATACAGCTTACGTTAGACCGTAATTTTAGTCTTCTTGCTCTCATGGTTCTCCATATCTGAAGAAGCATATGACTAAATGTAAGATGGTAGGATTTTACTAACATATAAGAAAAAATATAAGGCCAGTTTTTTCAAGATTACAAAACATTTGTGTTGATAAGAAGCAGAGTTTCAACATTAAAAGTGAATACAGCTCCAGTACTTAGAAAAAACAAGGTTTTTGCTGTTGCTATAACTTGGGGAGGGAGAAGGGGAGATGATAGCAGTGAAGCGTGGAACCGAAGATGGTTAATTCATCAGTACAATAGATGAAGGCGAAATTATCTACTTTATCAATAAAATGGAGATACTGATAACTCCTACATTTCAGAGGGGCTTATGCTTGATGGATTAGATTAAGGCTTGAGTACATGCAAATACTGCTTCCCTGAATGTTTTTCAGTTTTCTTTCATTTCCCTAGTTTCAAATCCTGTCACCTAATGCCATTCCTCATTCAATCTCTCCTGGTATCTCTGCTGCACATAGACCTCTTTTCCATGCTTTGTCACTTTCACCATTTGTTTCACACGTTCTTCATTTCTTCTTTTTCTTAAACTCACGACCGCCTTCACTCGCATAATCTTTTTTTTCCTTGCTCATGATGACGCTGTGAGTAGTAATTTCGGGCTCGCGAGCTGTGACAGATCAATAACCAATTTTCCGACGGTCGTGATGAGCTGAACATTCTGCATCTCGAGGCAAAAATGATCCTTCTGGATCCAGAAATGACAACCGGACGGCATAAGAAGAATAGTGAACATGCACGCCCAAGGCTGTAGATTTCACAGCTTGCCATTCTGTCATAGGACGTTCGTCAAGTGGGAGGGAGTCATTTTTGAACACAGACATAATCCCCAATTTAACATCATAAACAAGAAGTAAATGCATTACCATATTCAGGGGGGGGGTTGCTTCTTTTATCTTTATGGCTCCCGCACAGCTAGTGGAGATTACTCGGTTTTAAGATTACTATTTAAGGTCCATTGTAACCCCTGTGACGTGTCACGTGTGACCTCCTCCAGGCGGGCTTGACCTCGCCAGTTGTCTGGACCCTCACTGAGCTGAACTTTGCATGTTTGGCCAGCGAGGGGAGGGTGAGGCAATGGGGGAAGGTGGGGGGGAGGGGGCGACAACAGCGCTACCGGTCGACACTTCGTAAATAACGTGTCCTGTACATTTTAATTACGACATAATGCGTCGTAGAGCCTTCCAAGTTATAGTTTGCATCAGTTATGGATTATTTACCGAAAAATTTGAGGAACGAACTTCGTTATTACTACTTTATCAAACAAAAGTAATAAGTAGTGTGAAATACTCGGAAAGTTATGAGTCACTCTTCTCATATATTAAAGGTCACAGAAGGTTTCACAGAAGGTCTCAGTTTGCCCTTTCTCTTATACAACACTGGTAAAATTATACAGTTTTTACCTACATTATTGTTTTACTGTTGATATAAAGCTGATATTACTATTTACCCTTTTTTTCTGGTTATTGTCCAAGTCTCATCAGTCGTGGTAATATATACGCTTTAAGTTAGGAGGACAGTGATTATTCCTGGAGAAGTTATGGCCACCATAAAAGTAAATTAGGTGTAATTTTTTTCTATGGGAGATGATGGATACGATTTTCAGGCCGTCCAGGCGAAGGCATCTGGCAACCGTTTTGCGGTGGGGTGAAGACGGCTCATGGCGCTCGGGCGTCAATAGTGGCGGAGGAAGGAGCTGTTGGACGGGTTCTGCGTCCTCAACCCCAGGAGCTCTGAGCCACCGGTGTCACCCCTCAAACAATGTCGCTCAAAGCTCGAGTGTCCCGATATTCGTAGAATGAAGGAAAGCTGATGAAAAATACTTATAAAAGTTTGTTGTTCGTGAGCCAAGTGTAGGTTGCCAATGTCTGATCCAGAGTGAGTGGAGTTGACGCCCGGTTTCGCTATGTACGGGTCGGGGCTGCCTAGCCTAGCATTCAATCATGTATGGCAGCTACAAGCAAGATACTTCCCTCTCAGGGGTAATTTTCATTCTTGTTAACTTGCATGGAGCATATATTTATTTTTAAATAACTAGTCGCTAAAGTGAGTAGAGAGAGACAACATCCTCAAGGTTCTAGCTATGAAAGAACACCTGCGGGAGTCTCTTGAATGAGTTTGGCAAAAGTTAGGACGCTCTCTAGATATAGTATAGAATTGCCAAAGTAGACTAACTTAGAATCGTAACAGTCATAGAATAGGATGCCTTCCTGAAGTTTTAGAAGACGAGCCTGTCGATAGATGTAGCTTGATTGAAATGGACCTCTGTTGGCAAATATGTTGAGGTTAATCTACTGTCTCCTGCTTCATGCTTTCCTAGGTTCTTTCTCACATCATAGACAAGACAGTCACGACTGATGCTTGAAATGCAACTGTATGCTCTTTGTCCTATTTGCGAAATGGCTGTACATACTAATCTGTGGTATTTTTTGCGGATTATGATAGTTGTAAATGCTGATTTCTAGTCATTCGTAGGCTGTAAATGCTAACTTACCCTAGTTTGTTGCAGATTAAATTCAAAGGTTGTGTGGCACTGCAAACGCGATATGCCTTTTATCTGTTAATGTTGTGCGAGGATGCGTGTTGTAAAATAGGCGCGTGTGTGGTGTATACCCAGTTTCCAAGAACGCTACTGCAGACGTGGTGAAATATGACACGCAATTTTGCCTGGGATAGTATCGTACTGTTTTATAAACTAACGCGGTCTTGGATAGCGTAATCGATATTTGTATGTGATGTACATAGTAATGATGGTAATAATGGTAAATTACTGTGTATTGAGACCGGTCAAAAGGCTGAAAATATGCAGAAAATGCATATAACTCTGGGGTTTTTAGAAGGGAGATATTCATTTTTTTTTTTTTTTGTTAGCTAGGACGGCACGGGCAGCTGAGATCCTATCTTAGGCTACATAAGGGCTAGCTAGGGTTCTATTGCCGAAATGCAGGTCGGGGACGAGGGATTCCTGGTGTTATGAGGTGACGGTGGCGAAAGTGGTGCAAATAAGCTGTCGGGTGAGGTCCGGGTGACGGTTGGCGAGTTGGGAGAATTATGGTGTTGAACACCTCTTGACTGCTAGAATGATTTGGTTGGGGATGATTTTGCATCCCTTCTCTCTCTCTCTCTCTCTCTCTCTCTCTCTCTCTCTCTCTAGTAGTCTCTGTTCTGTGGTGGGTAAGGAGGAAAACCAGCCGGGGAAGGCAAGAGTGAGGTGGCCTTGGAAAGAAGTGAAGTTGTACAGACGTTCTTGAACTCCCTAAGTGCAGGGAATCCAGATTGTTTTGAGTCGACGAAGACTTTAGAGACGGCGAATGGAATATTTGATGATGATAATGATGTTTATCGTCCAGAGTGACACCGGGAAGCCTGGAGGACTGAACAACCTGGAGGAGTCTGGGAGCCTAATGAAATAGTAAAGGAGTCTGTGTGATGTGACTGGAAGCAAGACTTGACGTGCGTGACTATATCTTCGGTCGGTTGACGGCAACTTTCTTTATCCGACACACATGGACAGAACTCACCGAGGCCAGCGTACTGATTCATATAATAAAAGCGTCAAAGAGAAGGTAAAATAATGTAAAAAGAGGGGCATATAATCTATGAGTTTTGGTGAAAAGGAAAACCCACCTATTAAAAAAAGGAACAGATTGTAGGTGTTACGAAAGACAAGATGGTTGCACGTTGAAGGAATCGGACATCACAACGGCCCACTCTTGAGTTGCCAAAGCCACTGTAGCTCTCCGAGTATTACGTGGTTAAGCTAATACTGGGGGTAAACAAGCTGCCATTTCTGAAGAGCAGCAACTGGAGTAATATCAGGGAAAGAGTTTAGGAGCACCAATCGTGCGGAGTGGGCAGGTGAACCAGGTCAGACAAGAATTGATGTCAGAGTTCTGCGGACTAGATGTGGAGCTGCGATTTCTCAGGGACTGAAAGCAGTACCTCAATACAAGGACGAAATGGAGATTTCCATTGTATAGTCAGTGCAACTATCTGATATAGTTTCCGACATCCGAACAAGCCTACCAATCTCTCAGTAGAAGACTTAATTATTAATGAACTGTGGGGTTCTCAAAGCTGATTAAATGTTAGATGATGCAAAGTACATTCACAGTGGTTGAATGATAGAGCCCTATAAGGAAATGGGAAGACTGTGAGGGATTTTAAAAGGGGAAATTGAAAGAAATTGGATTTCAGAGGTTTACCTCGGCTAGGTTACGGCTGCTCTCACCGAGAAATCCTATTTAGATCCGAGTTTACTGAAGAGAAGAGACGCAGATCGAGCTAGAGAAGATGGAGAGGAGCTGAAAGAAGTAGAGGAGTGCAGTGCTGTGAAGACAACCTATGAATGCGGGTGCTGAATGACTTTTGTCCGTGACTGGAGCCTTCAACATAAAAAAAAAAAAAAAAAAAAAATTGTTCACACAAAGAAGGAAGAGCTTAAGAAACAGCACAGGACCATGAGATACACCATTACTGATCAAGAAAAAGGGAGAAATGGAGAATTTGCTCCATCAGCAATCAGGGGTATAGATCTGCCAAAGAAAGTTAGGGAGTTGGGAGACACAGAGTGCGGGAGGAAAAAGCCATATGAGGAGAGCTTTGAGATAAGACCTCGGTGTCGCACCCGTCAAAAGCTTGCAATATGGTAAAGCCTACGACAAAGAATTCCCCAGAGTCTCTTAGAAAGTGTGACCAGACATTGGTCAGATTGGAAGGAATATCACAGATGGGTCGTGCCTTGTGAAAACCGTATCACTGACCAGAGAGAAGACTGTGAGATGCAAGATGTATAAGGATATTAGGATTTAGAAGAGACTCAAAAGACAAGAGAAATAGTAAATGTCATAGCAATAGGGCGATAGTTGGAAATGTGTCAATGTGTTAGGTCTCTTGCCCCCATGGCATCAGAATACGAATGGCAGAACCATCAACTGGAAGAATCGAGAGAGGGGGAGGGGGTGGATTTATGCCTCCATCCCCGTAAAAGTAATCTCCGCTATGTGCTCGGCAGAGACAAAAACATCACCCGAGGAAAGACAGTAATCTTTCAAAGGAAAATAAAGAAAAAGAAATATAAGTTTGTCGCCAGTAAACTTTGCACGGCGGAAGTGGTGGTCTAAGAGAAGGGAATGAGATTGTCAGCGTTTAAGAAGAGTGAAAATTAAGGGAATTTTATTGGAAGATAGTATAAGTGGGAGTCATGGGGCAATGATTAAAAGAGATTGATCGGTCTCCTTTCTTGGAGATGGGCTGCACCAAGGTATGCTTCCAAAAAGAGAAAGTCTGGGTTTCTAGACAAAGACGAAACAGACGAGCAAGGACCGGAGTTGGCTCATAGGCATGCCATCCGGCCCTGATGCGTTGCTCTCTTGTACCTTGTGAGAGAAATCGAAGGACTTTGAGCGAGAAGAATGTAGGAGAATACATAGGTTCAAGTAGGAGGTCGTTGGATGAGGGCGAGGAAGAGGATTATACTTATAATCACCCAGATTAGAGTCAGGAGAACGTGAGTGCCCAAAAGATGGGTCTTTATAGTAGGAGACTTATTTATAGAATGACCTGGTCGAAACAGATGATGAAAGTTAATTACAGAAGTTGTTGGACGCTTCTTTTAGTTAAGGATCAGAGAGATTTGTCAGTTGAAAAGAAGTCAGACCAACAGCCTTTCCTCCTAACGTATTAGGAAAGGTATTGTCCAAATGGTGTTCATGGCAAAAAAAAAAAGTTAGAAGAAAGGCCACGAGTGTTGGCGAAATGAACGGAAGAAGAGTCGACGCTATCAGAGAGGCAAGGATCGTGGGAGGGAGTGGCCGTTATTGCAGCTGTCCGGGGTCCCTCCCTCTCGTTGGCACCGGAGACAGGCGGGACCCCTGAGATTCTTTGCACCCCAGGATGCAGACAGCTGGGAACTAAAAGCTTGTTTAACTCTTCCATGTTTGTCTCTTGAGTTTTATAGTTAGGAAAGGTAAATAAATGGAAAGAATATGAAGATAAGAATTGAGTATGGTGCATGTGTCGAGATGTTGAGGTGAATTCGTTAGCTTAATGGCAGAAAGTCAGCTCAGGACTGCTGATACAGAGGTCGCGTGAGTTGGTTCCCAGCACCACTTAATTAAACACTTCTGAGTTAGGAGCGTACTTCCCTGGGGGGTTATTCTCCCTAGTCCTGGTCCAGTCCTGGAGATATTGTTGAGAGTGTTCCGGAAAACGGTGTAGTGCGTGTCCGCGTGTAACTACTGTTTGTGAACACCATCTGTGTATTACGGATAGCGAGATTTACGTTCGTGTCGCCCCAACTCTTAACCTCGTAAATGTACCATGTTTTAACCTAGCGTTCACGCACCCCATGTGTGTGTGTACGTACAGTCAGGACTATTAACTTGTGGCCAAAGATACATGAATATATAAGTTGTGGCCGAATGTAGAAGAGACCTTATTTAAGGTTAGTAGGTCGAAGGTAAAGGTAAGAAATATGTACGAACGTAGTTGGTCGACGCCAATCCAGCAGCCCCCTTCCCTGGATAGCCTAGGTATGCTTTTACCGACTTAATTCTTTATTTCGCTCTGAGAATCATTCTGCTAAGTACATGGTGCACAAATGAGACTTGATCTCCATTTCACATTACTCTCTTAATTCACAGATATTTTAACAGTAAGATACTACAATAGAGAGAGTTTAAAGCCATATCTCTTATTCCAGCGTTTTTATACTATCCCAACTCTCCGCTTTCTAGTCGTTGATTTTAGTTTAACAGAAGCATAGTTTTTAACATCTTAACGGCAGGTGGTCCAAAGAAAAAAAAAAGGCGACTTACTCACTGAGGTATATACTTCTACCCTTAAATTGTTATTTTTCAGTACTCATCTTGTAAATGATAACCAGAGGCAATGAGCGATAACAAACGATAACACTTACTCGTCTGCCCGGGGCAAGGTCCCATTTTACTCCGCCTCAGACCCCATGTCTCAGACGCTGTTGACAGACGCCAAAGATATGCACCAGGCCATTGAGCATAGCAACATTCACTACGTATCGCCCAGACGCACTCGCTGCTAGGGAGGCACTTGAACTTTTTGTCTGCAGCAGCTTGAGACTTTGGACTTAAGTGTCATTAGCCACAGTCACTCACGTGACGTTATTTTAGTAATCAGCACCTGTTTAGTTTCACTCCATAGCGAGGGACTGAATATCTTACAAGCCAAGGCAATGGACTGAATACCTTTGAAGCCATGGTAAGGGGTTTAACATCTTCAGTATACAGGGGAGGAACTGACTTCGAGTGCAGTAATTAATCAGGAGATTTTTAACTGGTCTTTTCCTTTATGAGTAACGTTGAATGTAGAAATATTAATTGTTTTTGGAAATGTAGCTACTAGCGACTATATCCTAAACAATAATGACATAGGGTAACCCTACCATATCGAAAATTATAACGAAGTCTTGTTTAATTGACCTGACCTATTTCAACTACCCTCTGCCATTTTTTGATATTTCATTTATTGATTCATTCCCTGTCTTCGTCCACCGCCTTCGTCTTATTTATCTCCCACATCCTTTTCTTTATTATTCGTTTATGTTTCTCACATGGAGTTGACGTTTTATATATATTACTTAATCCTTACTTAAAACGTTCTTGGAGAGAGACAAGCTTATTTTCTAAATATAGCACTTTCTCCCATTCGTATTAGTTCATTTAACGACGTTGTTACCTGTATTATCTATCTTCATATTTTTCTTTTAGTGTAAGAATATAATCAAGGCGTCGGTGGGGATAATTTACTAGTATTTACCTTAGGCTGTGTGTACTCTCATGCAAGACTGGATGTTCTTGGTAGAGCTAAAATTACAGTAGCCAGTCATGCAGCCGTGGTCGTGTACTGTTTGTTGTCATTGTGTGAGACGCTGTTTCAATTTCGTACGTGTGCCCTGAGGTGAGCGTAATGTTAGATGATAAAGCCCGTTCTTAATGGTAAATGTAGTAATTTAGAGTTGACAAATCGTTTACACACACAGAACCACAACACTAAACCACGCGCAGGTTAGTAAAGGAGCTGGATCATCAGGTCGGAATAAGGGGTAAACTTCCTCAATGGAGAGAAGATTATCTTAGTGAAAGGGAACAAAATACGCCTGTGAGCGGAGCTTTCTCGAAATGGGTTGGGGGTCACTAGTGGCGTGCCACTGGGATGTGTTATGTGACCACTGATCTTAATCTATGTACATGCTTGCCAGATTATGTCTGAGAATGATGTCAAGGTCATGAAGGAAGTAAAGAATAATGAAGCTTGCGTCGTCTTACAAGGGAACCTAGACAGTATCCAGAATTCACCCAGTGATATTCAACCCGATAAACGCAAAGCAGTAAGGATTGGGCACGGTGAAAGAAGATTTCGGCACAGTGAAAGAAGGTTTCGATGTTAACTAGTAGGAAATAAGGCATGAATCTATGTGTAAGAGGGACTTGGGAGTCGACATTGTACCTAACTTGCAGCTTGAGTCCCTCATCAGAGGAACTGTAAAGGACTCAGATTGTCTGCTTGCTTACAATGAGAATCACATTGGGAAATGTTCTGCACAATGTTCTCATTCTGTATTAATGTAAAACTGGGATATGCTTATTAAGTTCTATAACTGCACTTGAATAAGCTCAAAGAACTAATGGGAGAGGTCCAGAGTAGGACAACAAACATGAGAGAAGGGTGACAGAAAAACTTTTGATAGTATAAGAGTTGTGGATAAATGGAATACCCTGAGTAACGAAATAGTGAATCCGGACAGCATACAGAAATATTGAAAAGTTGTATTATTGTAAAAGTCAACAGATGAGGCCCCGCGAGAGCAGAACTCCCTACCCGTTCAGTGAATAGATGATTAAACGAGTACGTAAAAGTTCACACAATGGGCATGACCATAAAATGTTAGGAGAAAAACTTGGTCAAAGTCTCTTTCGGATACGTTCTCATCTTCATCTTCGATAACCAGTCTGTGAAAAACTGATAGCAAGGACGATATACATACATGCAGAACATACATAACGAAGCACGAACGTGGAGCACATCCATGACGGTAATACGTATGAACAGAACATTAAGGACAGCAAACCTGTAAGATAAGGGAAATTGTACAACAAAGATCAGCAGGGCTAAGGTAGGGTCAAGTTTACTTAGTTTACCAACAAACTTAGACATAAGTTAGGGATATTGAGGAAGACCGAAGCCCAACAGCCTTTGCGTAGATGGTTTCCTCAGAGTTCGATCCGATGGGAGGAAAGATAATCCTCTCTTACCAACATTACCGCATTTAACAAATAATTTCTATTTAGTGAATCTACACGGAGTCTAAAGACCTTGCGTTCTTTTATTGTAAAACGATTCAATATTTTTTGAGTATATACACAGAGCCTGCAGACCTCCTATACTCTCAATTTAACAACTGGTTCCTTTTTTATTCACGGTCTACACAGAGCTTGAAGTCCTCGTTTCGTCCGTACCTCCATCTGGGTCGATACAAATGTTCCACAATTCCTTTCCCGTGGAGACGCATGACTCACATACCTCCCGCGATTCTAGGCGAAATACAGAACATTGGGTATATGACTTTCTTCTCTGATCTAGAACATTTGGGAAACAGAATATGAAAAAATAGCAACTACAGACTCTATTCTATGTAAAAAGAATAAGAAATATAGCGTAATGTTCTCCTTCCGAACAATAACATTGAATAGGGGTATATTTGCATATTTTCCGGATCATTGGTAGGGGTGGGAAAGGATTTGTAACGTCAAAAGTCGTCCCTGTAGCGTGAACTGGTTACGTCTCTGTGAATTTCACTCATGCAAAGCGTAGCACGTACCGCGCCAAGATTAAATGTCTGCTGTGTGATATACCGAGAGGAAATGTGGGACATTTGCAGTTGCTGGGGAAATGTTAAAACTGTCTTTACCTTAAAAAAGTCTAGAATACGGTGGTAAGATTCTTGAACCCGACGGCTTGAGCCTTGTGCAGGAAGGTAGCAGCCTTGAGCACGATGATACAACCCTCGAGCACGACGGTAGAATCCTTGAGCATGACGGTACGTCCCTTAAGCACGACTCTTTGATCCTTTAGCACGATGGTACAAATCCTGACCACTATGTTACGACCCTTGAGCACGACAGCACGACCCTTTGACCATGACGGTACGACCCTTGAACACGACGATACTACCCTTAAGCTGTTATTTCGATGTTTTATGTACTCCGGGAACCATCAGCTTAGCGAATTTCTATTCGGTTTCTCAACAGCTTCAGCAACGGCTGCATATGCACTTCTGCGCTCAAGCTCCTGCTTTCTTGTTCCTGAGTGTCCAGTCTCCTGGCCACTTTCCATGTAGCGAGCAGCTAATGTTTTCATCTGAATATGTTCCTCGGCGTTGGTGCATCCTTGTTAAACCTGGCTGGGAGTTCATCGCGGATTACTGCTGACCAGTTTAGGTTACTTGTGGTTACGGCAGCTTACCACTGACCCATGCGCGGTCCGTGAGGGTCCAGTTGCTTGCTACTGACAAGTGTAGGGTCTTCGTGGGTCCAGGTTTCAGGTCCTAACCCAGAAATGAGGTCGCTTATACCTCACATGTCGATCCTTAAGGCTACCACACTCGAATGCAATATGTCTGCTCCCATATTCTAACTTATATGGGTGGCATGTACAAAAGTAATTATATGTATGTTAATTATCATCATCATTCCAAGAACGGATTAGTGGTGTATATATATATATATATATATATATATATATGTGTGTGGTGTGAGATGGTTTGATCGTGTAAGTAATGTAAGGGTAAGAGAGATGTGTGGTAATAAAAAGAGTGTGGTTGA
>JAYMFT010116675.1:0-13374 GCA_038088735.1 Panulirus argus
CAAGCAGTGGTGTAAAAAGATTTCGCAGTGATTCAGCGTCGTCTGTATTCGCCGATCGAACATTGGTTCAAAAGGACATCACGCAGTCATTCAGCGTCGTCTTTAATCACCGATCGAGCAGTGGTTCAAAAGGACTTTGCACAGTGATTCAGCTTTGTCTTTCTTACGTAAGTGGTTTGTATATTGTTGTGTATGGTACATCACAAATTACTTCCTCCGCATTTGCACAATGACAGCCAGTCCCGTTCTCGCTCGTCTCCCAAAAGTCTTGCGCTCGTCTCTCTTTCCATTCCAGTGCCCATCATTAACTCTGTCGGCACGAGTCATAACTTCAAGGGCAGTCAACAGGTTCACTTCTTTCGAGCTAATTGTCTCGTCTTCAACTACGACTTTCTTTCACCATTCCTACGTGGCGCAATAAGAATCAGAGGTGCAAAAGGATTTCATACAGTGATTGTGTTGTCTTTATTCACTTTCACCATTCCTACGTGGCGCAATAAGAATCAATCAGAGGCGCAAAAAGATTTTATACAGTGATTGTGTTGTCTTGATTCACTGATCGAGCAGTGCTGATAAAGTGAGCCACTTGCGGGTTACCCTTAAGTAAATCGACCTTTAAGCCTGTACATGCACGTCTTCATCAATAAGATCTGCTCGTAGACTTTCACCGAGCATGCCTTGATCTGTCTCCACTCGAGAGCTGTTATCGATCTTGTCGCGAGCCATCACGAATGACATGTGCAGTGCATTCATCATAGGCAACCCTGCGACATGTTTGCAGTTCAACTAACGGTTCGCGCACCGTACTAGAGACCATGGAGAAGTAATGCAATCTCGTCAGTGTTGCTTGTATTAGCTCTAGAATTGCTAGTTATGCAAGTAAGTGGGTATACAAATCCATTAGATTTTAGCTGGTTTGTTGAACCAATTGCTTGTGCTCGTTATTAAGTAAGTCTACCTGTAGAGATACAGGCATGACTTGTTTATTTAAGTCGGCCCGTCGACTTAACACCGTGCATCGCTTGATCTTTGAAACAAGCGTATTATGAGTACTACTGGTAGGGACAACCAAGTAGCTCCTATAATAGTGATATAAAAGTTTCGTTTTATCTCTTCATTGGTTGGAAGAGGAGAAGCATGCAACACTCGGATGCATTTGCCGTACAACGAACGGTTTCTGCGCCGTACTGGAGTTGTAGATACCATGGAGAAGTAATGCAAACTCAAGTCAGTGGTGCTTGTATTAGCTCTAGAATTACTAGTTATGCAAATAAGTGGGTTTGCAGATCCATTAGATCACTACTGATTTAATGGACCAATTGTTTGTGTCCCTTATTAAGTAAGTCGGCCTGTGGAGCTACAGAGGCATGGATTGATTAACTAAGTCGATCCACCCGTTGACTTATACCATGCATCGCTTGATCTTTGAGACAAGCATATTATGAGTACTACTGGTAAGGACAACCAGGTAGCTATTGTAATAGTGATATAAAAGTGTTGCTTTCTCTTCAACGGTTAGAAGAGGAGAAGCGTGCAACAATTCGATGGATTTGCCGTCCAACGAACGGTTCCTGCGCCTTACTAGAGTAGTAGAAACCATGGAGAAGTAATGCAAACTCAAGGCAGTGGGGCTTGTATTAGCTCTAGAATTACTAGAGTTATGCAAGTAAGTGGGTTTATAGATCGATTTAAAGAAGCAATTGCTTGTGCCCCTTATGAAGCAAGTCAGCCTGTAGGGCTACAGATGCATGTCTTGATCCGGTTAGTCGGCCCGTCGACTGAACACCGTGCATCGCTTGCTTTTGAGACAAGCATATTATGAGTACTTCTGGTAGGGACAACAGGTAGCTCCTGTAATAGTGATATAAAGTTTCGCTTTATCTCTTCATTGGTTGGAAGAGAAGCATGCAACACTCCGATGCATTTGCCGTACAACGAACGGTTTCTGCGCCGTACTAGAGTTGTAGATACCATGGAGAAGTTATGCAAACTCAAGTCAGTGGTGCATGTGTTAGCTCTAGAATTACTAGTTATGCAAGTGAGTGGGTCAGCAGATCCACTGAATCATCGCTAATTTAATGAACCATTTGTTTGTGCCCCTTATTAAGTGAGTCGCCAGTTTACGAGCATGCTCACTTGAACTCATTCACGACTAATGCCTCTCCCATTAATTCTGGTTATAGCTCGAGAGCTCCTTTCGTTCCAACAACAGAGTAGGTTAAGATAGGTAAGACCTGTGCCTGGACAATGATTCTCGACAAGACAAGACGGGTTGCTGCATCGAAGGCTGTAGATAGATCCGCGCCAAGCGAAGCCAAACAAGAGAACAGATTCGAGGCTAAACGGGATCTCCCTTGAGCTGCAACATGTGCTGTGACGGCTCTGAGGAACAGATGACACCTGGTAAGGGGAGGGCAGCAGGCGAGGGTTCCCTGTGCCGGGAAAAGACTCATCTTCCTCGAAAAGCGGCTACTAATACTCTTACTGCAGCCTGATTTCTGTCTCTAAAGCCATTCTACTATCCCAACAAGTTTCCTTTGCAATGAGGTAAGGACTGAATGGGTAACATGGGTATATCATCTCGCCCGGTTTCTCTCTGTGGAGCCATTCTCCTGCCCAGTGTGTCATCATCACACAGGCGGGGGCACTCTATTCCCAATTGCTTCAGAACAATTCTCGACAAGAAAAGACTAGTCGATGCATTGAAGGCCGCTGGAGAAATACGCACGCCAAGCTAAAAGAAGCGAGGCGGGGACCACCAGGGGCCGCAGCATGTGCTGTGACTGTTTTGGGAGACAAGAGAGAGGAGGAAGAAAAGAACTGCAAACCAGGGGTCGCTGTGAAGGGGTACACTCATCGTCTTCACAAGGTTGCAGCTCAAATCCTAAGACTTGCTTTCGCCGGGCCAAGTCTTTCGTGTACGAACGGCCTTCCTCCGTCCCGACACGTTTCCTTTGCCAAAATGTTAGGTACTCACAATGTGGGAACGGTCGAAAGAGGATGGGAAATTAAGAAGTAAAAAAGCAAGGAACGTTTATGAAATCTAACCTACTCTTACCTACTTAACTAAACTAACCAACACGACATTTCAAATAGAATTACTCTGGTTTCAATAATGTCTATAAAAAGCCGTCGAGTACACACACACACACACACGAGAACCTCGGGAGATCCTTGGGCGACCTGGATATGTTGCCTCATCAAACGGCCCCACTATTTCCTAAACAGTCCTTTGAATAAGTCATGAGTAAGTGAAATTACGTAATATATAGAAAATGATTTATCATGAACGGATCTGTTGCAAACGACAGAGATTTAAAGGAGCGTTGCAATAAAGCGGGTCGGACGTATAAAACAAAACTCCCAAATCTAATTCCCGGGAATCCCACCGATCACATTCCAGACAGCATGATTCTGTCCACAAGGAATCCCGTTGGGGAACTGCATACAAAGAAGTTTCCTGTTGACCACTAGATGGAGGAAAAATATTGGTGATTTGATTAAGAAAATTGAAACGCTGGTCAGCTGCGACGCGGGTAGTGGTCATTGGCTAGGCTGCAAGCCCTCCCCTTGTTTACACCTTTTGCCATTGTTGCCAACCATCATCTACAATCAGTTTAACAGTCTCTTATTCACAAATGAGACATCTGAGCTGATGAAACTAGGGATATTGTTTTACATAGAGTAAAAGCTCGTCGATATCTTTTCTTGCAGGATTATAATTTGAGGGAATACACCTCTCGGCGCTGGTGGCGGTATTTGTGTACACTCCCGAGAGATTTCAGTTGGGGAATACAACTAGATTAACTCGATTGGCTGGCGATGAGGTGCCACCGTGGGCCGAGTTGCCACCTTCCTCCCTGAGAATATACTGCTTAGGCGTAAGGTAAAGCGGTTATCTTGTTACTAAACGCCAAGAAGAGTGTTTATTTTTGTTGATAGTCTATAATGACAACGAGGGATATTAAGGGAACATTAGAAGTGAGGGCACTGCAAGAGGCCTATTGGCCCATGCTAGGCATGTCCTGAGTTTGTCCACCCTACAACCAACCGACTGATCTCATAAATACATCCAACCTTCGTTTAAAGCTATGTAAAGACCTAGCTTCCACTACTGTACCTGGCAACTTATTCATTGAATCTACTTCCCTATTCCCGAACCAATATTTACCCATATCCTACCTGAATCTATTTTTTTCTTTTTTAGTTTAAATCCATTTTTTCTTGTTCTCTCTGATGGAGCCATTCTAAGAACTTTATTCATATTACCTTTATTAATACCCTTAACCCATTTAAAAACTTCAATCATATCCCCTCTAGCCCTCCTCCTCTTAAGTGAGTGTAAATTCATCCTTTTTAACCTTTCTTCATTAGTAAAGTTTCTAATTCCATGGATCATATTTGTCATTCGCCTTTGTACTCCAAACAATCTATATCAACTGCATAGTATGGAACCGAAATGCGTTCTCGCCAAACGCAAGATAAAGTTCTTCTTCCCCCGCTCCACATAAAGCTTGGTATCATGAAGCAATTTGTGAAAACACTAGCCATGAGAAACTTGAAAAGGTTCGTGTATGTGGTGGAAAATTTTCCGATCAATGAGGCCAGGTTGAAAGAAGGCATCTTCGTCGGTCCGTAGATAAAGTACCTTCTGAAAGACAATTTCAGCACATATGTTGATGACTTGGAGCAGGAGGCCTGGAACTCTTTCGGTTGGATTTGTGAAAATTTCTTGGGAAACAAGATCTCCGGATTTTGAAGGCGGAGTGAAAAGACTTTTGAAATTCTTTGCTGCTATGGGATGTAGGATGTCGCTCAAGGTGCATTTCCTCCATTTACATCTGGATGTTTTTGTTCAGAACCTTGGAGCAGAGTCTGACGAAAAAGGAGAGTTCTTCCATTAGGACATCAGAGCGATGGAGCATCGATAACAGAGTTTCTGGATTGAAGGAATTCTTGCAGATTACTGCTGGATGTTACGAACCTGAGTCAGAGCACCATAGGAGGTCCAGAGCTCAGCCCTTCTAGCTTGTGAAGAGCGCCATAGAATGTTAAAAGCTCAACGTCTTAAACTTTTCCTTCTTGATAGTATCTTCTTTGTATACCTTCTAATGAGGAATACTGAATTTCTACAATAAAAAGTTTGAACTGGTACAAATCTTATTATCTTACGTTCGCTCATACATCATGTAGCTGCAGTTGAACTGAAAAATTATGTATCCGTAGAAAGAAAATAGACGTGTTATACTGAAATGGATAAAAAATTCGTAATCTGCATCGAAAATAGGTTTAGAAAAGTTTCACTGCATCCTCGATGAGAAAACAAGTTCAGTTTTGCTGACCAGTGTGGTAGAACGAAATCTGATTGCTTTTGGAACGTCGGCTCTTGTAAGGAAACTGCAGAGTTGGAAATCAAAAAGGGCCTTATGATCTTTATAGATGCTATATCATAAAGGATTAATGAAGTTGATAAATCTTTAAGGGACCCTGTAGATTTAAGAATCAAAAGAAAGAGCGAGGTTCCTTATGGAAACTTTTTCCTGGAGTATCGCAAAGGGACGTAGGCTCCTATAAAAGCCTTGGGTCTTGGAGGATCATACAGGGTCCCTACAGTCGCTGTAACCTGGAGGATGACAAAAAGGTACGGGTACTATTTATAGGTGTATGCACTTGGGGATTCATTACAATGTTTTGACCACTAAAGCAGCACTGTAGTATAGAGGATCACGGAAAGGAGCTAGCTCTCATACCGCGCTGTAGAGCCTAGAATCATAGACATTGGCCTCTGAAAAAGGCGATAAAGAGTAGAAACTGTGGCGTGAAAAGTTGGGGATTTCCTCTGAAGTTACATGAGGGACGGATGCCTCATCACACATGTTCGATTGTCTTCACCTTGTAAACTGTTTGAACGACAGCACTCTCTCAAGCCACTATAAACATGGACTCATAAATAAGGATCTATCTGACAATAACTGTAGGCTCATAAGGCTATCATGTCAGTTAATTCTGTGTTTTGTTGTTATATACGAAGATCTAATCGCAGTGTGAGAGTTAGAGACTAAGATATCACTTATGACTACAGTTTTATTGGGTCATAACAACAGAGTCATGTAAACCCTTCTGGCTATAAACAGGAACTCGTTCAGCAATTGTTGGTGGATATGAACTCATATACGCCTACGTGATAAATCTGGAGATAATTATTGCTTGGCTGACAAAAAAAGAAAAACGCTTATGAACCTGCTTGGAAGTAATCTCTACAGCAATGATAGTTATGGATTTGAAACCTATTCGGCAGATATACATTATTAGAAATGGAGGAGCTAAGGAATGTGCGTAAAGAAAGTTATCTGGAAGAGCAAAAATGGGTATGTTTGAAGGTATAGCATTCCCAACAATATCAAATGGATGCGAGGCATTGGCTATAGATAATTCTGTATAAAGGAGGGTGGATGTGTTGGAAATTAAATCTAGGTCAATATGTGGTCTGAGGTGGTTTGATCGAGTAAGTAACGAAAGGGTATGAGGGACGTGTGGTAATAACAACAGTGTGATTAAGAGAGCAGAAAAGGGTGTGTTGAAATGCTTTGGACACGTAGAGATAATGAGTGAAGAAAGGTTGACAAAGAGAATATATGTGTCAAAAGTGGTGGGAACAAGGAGAACGGGGAGACCAAATTGGAGATGGAAGGATGGAGTGAAAAAGCTTTCGAGCGATCGGTGCCTGAACATGCAGGAAGCTGAAAGGCGTGCATGGAACAGAGTGAATTGGAACGATGTGATCAATGGACTGAACCAGGGCATGTGAAGCGTCAGGGGTAAACTATGGAAATGACTGTGGAACCTGGTTGTGGACTCGGAGCTCTGGTTTCGTTGCACTGCAAGTGACAACTAGAAAATGGATGCAAGCGGATGTGGCCTTCTTCGTCTGTTCCTGGTGCTACCTCGCTAACGCGGGAAACGGCGATCAAATATGAAAGAAAATAATGAGACTAAAATCCGTCTAGTAATAGACATGACTAATGGAAATGTACAGCATTAATCAGGCGGTAGAATCAAAATGTAAGATCCACCTGGTAATGATTACTGCACATGTACTTGTTCAGCATTGATTAGTCGGCTGACTTGGAATGTAAAATTTGCCTGGTAACGATTATGTCTCAGGAAATTGTTCAGCATTAATCATTCGATAGAATTAGAGTGTTAAATCTGCCTGGTAACGTTTTAGTTTTGACAAAAATTATTGTCTTGATATATATATACAAAGTGTTACAATGATAATATTGGTGAAGGGCACATAACTAGGGGTAGGTGAAGGTAAGTATAGAGCGTACAGCGGGTACAATACATCGACTTAGAAGGGTGACAGGTGGTCCTGGGTGGGGGCAGGGAACCATAAGTTCTCCTCTCCCGTCAGAGGGTTAGGAAGGTCTAGGATACAACAGATATATGATATAATATTACAGGATTGTGTACGACCACATTCTTTCCTTTCAAAGTTGTATAACTATAATCAGCCCATAGGCCCATTAAACAAAAAATCTGAAATAAGAGCTTCTGTTAACAGAGATATAGGCTAGACACAGATTTCCTTTACCGTCTGGCTAACATCTCCTGACAGCTGACGGCCGCTAGATATTGTCTCCTTTTCACTCAGTACTGGTTTAAACACCAAACACTTATATATATAAAGGTAAAAATATTTTTACAGTATCAAAATAAAACATGTGCTCTCTGAAACACTTATCTCTACATTTTTCTCCGAATACAATGTTATTCCTTTATTTCTTTTGTCAGTCGTATGCAATTACAATGACCGCATTTTAACAACATAATTCCTTGAAGTCACCAAGATGAATACAGATAACATGATAATTTTACCAGAGAGGCATTCTACTAACATTAAATAACCAAGGCTGTAATCAGCGAAAATCAAAACATTCGTTCTAATATATCTTCCTTCGTTGTATACAAGTAATTTCAATAATCTTACTCTTATATCTTATGTTTTTTAGCCTCTCATAGATCATATCGAAAGAAGATATACGTACTGTTAAGTTATACACAATCAAATGAACAATATTTCTAATTTCAACATACAGCATTAAACGTGTCAAAAGACTTTGGATTACATAGAACACTTAAAGCAAAGATATATAATGGGTACGGAAATAATTATTTGGAAAGAAAGAAGATGACTGTAACAATAGAAAGTGAAATTTTCTACAAAATTATCGTCCTATTACACACAAATGATAATCATATATAGTTATCATACGATACCATTGGCAGTACATAGATTAATTTTAGAAAAATGACCAATAAATGTGAATCAATCCACTTGGTTAGTTCCTCCATATCAATTCAAATGCTTGGTCAGTGAATAATCCGTATCATTTCAAGGATGCTGGCAAATAATCCACCATAAATAGGGCTGACTAAGCAATATCTGTTCACAAACTGATTGATTATTCCTTGCTAATCCACAGCCTGCATTACGGGCCTTTGATTTTATATAGAAAGTTTTCCAAATTAAAGCTGATCAGGTTTGTGAGCCATATTCTTTACAGGCAGATTTTGCAAACTGATTCTAACGACTGAACAATATTAGGCAGGTCCAGCATTCATGCTCATTACGAGGCCGATTTTACATTCTAATTATACTGACTGATTAACGGGTCATATTCGTTACCACATCAGACATCTCCAAATTGATTACGTAAATTGTCATCAGGACCAGGTCAGTCTTATATTCTACAAGGACTAATATGTGAACAACTAGATAATTTTGCTTACTACCATGCCTGACTATTCTCTGCTTATATACAGTGATGGATCCTTTTGAAAAACGGCAAGGCCGGCGCTGCCTAGGTTTTTATTTTTTTATTATGTTGAAGGCTCCAGTCACGGACAAAAGTCCACATCAAGGCCGGGCCCTAATAAAAAAAATAGAGAGAATTAAGAAAAGGGAAAAAAGACAGAGAGAGTATTTATGAATTTTTGAGAAAGACCTGTCTTTTGAAATGAGCCAGGTCATAGTTATGGGGAAAGACATGAGAAGGTAGAGAGTTCCAAAGTTCCGACGTGTAGGGAAAGCAGCAGTTATCAAAGCGGCACACCCTTAAGTCACCGGTGGCCATACAATAATCATGTGACACAGCAGCTTGCCGAGTATTGCGTGGTTTAGCTAGTGGTGGGGGCACACAAGTAGCCAGCTCTTGGGAGAAAAAGCCAAAGTAATACCTACAGAAGAGGGAAAGTGAACCAACATTGCAGCGTAGGGTTTACAGCAATAACAACCATATTCACTCTCAACGAAGAAAAAAACAGCCCTTGATCCAGCTCTACTCACTGCTAACTCTTTACTATTCTTATTGCAAGGCGACATCTCGTTCAGTTCCGAGTTGATGCTGTCATCCTCTCTGATTCTAAACCAGCTCTTGCAACGCTTTTCGGAAAGAGCGCTCTGCAGGTAACTGTTCCATCAATCATTCACTCTCTGCTTACAGTAAGAAGCCGATAGCAGTGGTCTACGCACTCAATTCCTATGGATACCTTCATATGTCATAAATAAGTATTATGACCATGTAGATAATCTCGCTAAATATGACCGTTTGGTCTCAGACCCCTTCACCAAACTGGGTCTGACTGAGGGAATAGTTCACGCTGACCACGTGATGACCATACTTCTTCACGTTAGTACTCACACTTTCCATGTTAGAGCCCATACTTCCCCATGTTATAACCCACACTTCGCAAGGTTGTACCATACCTCCTTACTTTATTACATCTACCTGCCCATGCTAGATCCCAAACTTCCTCACGGCAGAATCCACACTTCCCGTCTTAGAAACCGCTTTCGCAGCGCAACCCATATTTCCCACTTTAGGACCATATTTTCCCAGGAGGGCTAGAGGGGATATGAATGAAGTTTTTAAATAGGTTAAGGGCATTAATAAAGGTAATATGCATAAAGTTCTTAGAATGGCCCATCAGAGAGAACAAGAAATGATGGATCTGAATTAGAGAAAAATAGATTCATGTCGGATATGGGAAAATATTGGTTCGGGAATAGGGAAGTAGATTTATAGAATAAGTTGCAAGGTACAGTAGTGGAAGCTAGGTCTTTAGGTAGCTTTAAAAGAAGGTTGGATGTGCTTACGGAATCAGTCGGTTGGTTGTAGGGTGGACAGACTCGGGACCTGCCTAGCTTGGACCAATAGGCCTCTTGGAGTGTCCTCACTTCTTATGTTCTTATGTTACGTTAGAACCCACACTTCCCACGTTGGGACCTATATTTACCAAGCTAGATCCCACTCTTTCAACGTTAGAATCCGCATTTCCCCATGGTTGAACCTAAATTTCTACGACAGAACCTACACTCCATCGTTAGCACCCATACTTCCCCACGTTAGAACTCACACATCCCACGTTAGAACCCATCCTTCTCCATGCTAGAACCCACAATGCCCCATATTAGAACCTACACATCCCACGGTTAAACCCAACTTCCTATGTTTGGACCCACACTTCCCCCGTGTTAGAGCCCACACTTTCGCACGTTAGAACCCACACTCTCCACGTCAGTACCTATACTTCCCCACGTTAATACCAATACCTACCCACGCTAGAACTCACACATCCCACGTTAGAACTCATGCTTGCTCATGTTAGAGCGCACACTACCCCACGTGAGAACTCACACGTCCCACGTTAACACATATACTTCCCAAAGTAGAACCCACACTTCTTACCGTCTATGTGGTCAAGTATGGACACCTACCAAAGCGGCAAGAGCCGAGTATAGAGCATGAGGGACTGAAAAAGCAAGTAAGAAAAGACGTGGAAGCTGCCTACATGTGGCCGGATGAAGAAAGAAACAGTCGTGAGGACTTTATACTTAGGGCCGGACCAGCGGCAAAACTGGCGGTCGCAGAAAGCAGAGGAACACGGCGGAGGAATGAGAAACACGGCCAGCCGAGAATAAGGAACGTGTGGAACAGCGTCCGGAGAGGGAGCGCACTCTTAAGGGAATATGTAGGTGGGCAAAGGCCCGTGTCGCTCCATCTGTGCGACAATCTTCACAAACAAAGCATATCTAACTCAATTTCATTGACGAAGGCTTCTGCGTAAGCCCAAACGTTAGAAGAATAAAACTCAGAAGTTTACCCCTGTGTTTACTCACCACCCCAATTTACACATTTATCGTTATGAATAATTTACACACACACACACACACACACACACACACACACACTTTTTTTCATATATATTCGCCATTTACCGCGTTAGGGAGGTAGCATCAAGAACAGAGGACTGAGCCTAAGTGGGAAAATCCTCACTTGGCCCCCTTCTCTGTTCCTTCTTTTGGAAAAGTTAAACAGGAGGGGAGGTTTTCCAGCCCTCCGCTCCCATCCCTTTTAGTCGCCTTTTACTACGCTCAGGGAATACGTGGGAAGTATTCCTTAACATAAAATGAAAATTTTCCTAAAATCCACTGAAAAATTTATTCAGCAAGTTTATTTTTCTGACCCCAATGTAAATATCGTCTGTAAGATATATCGATTGAGAATAAATCAATTCTGGGCCAAATATCTTTATGAATTCACATAATGTATCAAGAATATCAGTAAATTCAGTTTGATGATATATGCCACCAAGAAAAATTAGCTCACTCAAATGGTGCATGCAAAAGGTAATATTATCTAATTTCTGAGACATCATTGGAATACCCTAGATAGACAATATATTTTTGATTTTCAGCAAAAGGAAAAAATGTGTCAGAACTTCTCTCAAAATATCCTCTTACACCATGTAAATATCAGGCGAGAACCGTGCGCTGGGTGAGCACTGGTGAAAACATTAGTCAGAGGGAACGCATCAGGGTCGTGGGTGTGGGTTCCAGCCGCTTTGATTGACATGTCGAGGTGGGGGGTCGTCCTCACCACCAGCGCTCGCTCCACACTCTATCGTTCACTTTTAGTACTTCATTGTTTTGATAGTAAGTAATGGAGTTTTGCATTACCTATTCATTGCATCCGCGTAAATGAATAATGGCGACTCTGAACAAATTCATATAACTTAAAATTTTACAGAAAATTACAAGCAGCAGAAGGAGGAAACTTGTATCAGGTCGTGACGAAGATTAACGAAATAGGAAGAGAGCGAAGGCTGACCCGTATTTATTATTGTAAGACATGTACGGTGCAGAGGAGGTTTATGTCTGTTGTTTTTCATGGTGGCTATTTGGGGGCCGGATACGGACAGCTGATGTCATCCGACCACACTAGTTCTCTCATGTCAGTTACAATAAAGACCAATTTTACGAGATCCGATACCTAACCTTACTATAGTTCTGGTGTCTTGATGTCAGGTGGTAGTGCCCCGCTGTGGATTTCTTCTGCCGTGGAACAACTTTTATTGAGAATCTCGTTCAGTTTATTGTTCACTGCTTAAGCGTGAGATTTCTTACATGGATCCCGTGTAATCTTGCTCTCATGAGAGTACGATTTTCGAGATATGTAGAGGAGGTGAAAGACGCTCCAGGAGGCCAGGAAAGTGAGACGAACAGCGACACGAGCACAAATATTGGTAGCGCCACGAAAGCTGCTAATCGTTATACGCGCCCTTTGGCACTGGGGCTGAGAAACAAACTTAGCGCCACCCTGTGAATATCTGGTTTCCTAGGCCGGAGGGATGTGGGTTGTAGAGAGCTGCAGGGGGAACGCTGGCAGGATAGGGTACTTGGGGATTAATGGGGAGCTGGGACTTAGGTTGCTGGAGGGGGAAGGCAGGAGGGATGGGATGGAGTTTGGGATGCTGGAGGAGTAAGGTGGATAGATGGGGAGGAGGGGTTGGGGTTGCTGTAGAAGATAAGGCGAAATGATAGGAATAGTGTTGGTTGGGGTGGTGGAGGAGGAAGGCCAGAGGGCTGTTGGAGCTGTGGGTTCGGTTGCTGGAGGGAGAGTCTGGAGGAATGGGGGAGGTGGGGGTTCGGGTGCTGTTAGGGGAATGCCAAAGGATGGGTGGAACGGGGGTTCGGGTGCAGGTGTGGATAGACTGGAGGGATAGGTAAGGTGGTGTTTCAGATGCTGGCGGGAGTAGACCAGAGGATTGGGTGAGATGGGGGTCCGGGTGCTGGAGTGGGAAGGCTGTAAGATCTCGCATAGACTGATGACGTCACCCAAACTGCAAGTCATTCCAGGACTTTTTGCCATCTTGCTTCCTAGCCGGAGAAGAGAAATTGTACAGTACACAACGGAATTCACTTGATAAGTCAGGGTAAGCGAGGAAATGCATAGCAGTAACACGTTATTAGGAATGTTATAAATGTAACATAGTGTATTATGTGACAACAAACAATATATATATATA
>JAYMFT010116686.1:0-13374 GCA_038088735.1 Panulirus argus
GAGAAGAGGGAGCAGAATTGAAGGATGTGGATGAATGCAGTGTTGAGTCGTCAGCGTATGAGTGCATTGGATTGTTTAGGGAGGAGAGGAAATCGTTGAAAAAAAGGAGAAAAAGTAAAGGGAACAGGACAGAACCTTGAGGAGCACCGCTGTTGATAGAGTAAAGGGGGGAGGCTGATCCATCAACAAGCCCAGAGATAGATCGGCTGGAGAGGAAGCTAGATATGAAGGAGCAAAGTGAGGGAGGGAAGTCAAAAGAGGAGAGCTTAGAGATGAGACTCCGATGCCATACCCTGTCAAAAGCTGTACATATATTAAGATTATCGTTTCTTCCTTATTTGAAAAACCTGCTTTGGTATCAACCTTGTCAACTGAATTCAGAAACCATTGAACTGTAATCATTCCTTCCTTTCTTCCTCATTCCCTTTTGCTCTGTGAGCAAGGCTATGGTCAATAGTCCTTACCATTGTCTCCTCAGCTCCCCTTCCTTTCCTAATCTTACAGTGGACCTTCTATGGCAGATCTGTGGGCTTCCTCGATTGAGGTGAAAAAAACTGGTAATGCAAACTATAACTTGGGTCTTGCTGCAAATATGTTTCTTTTTTAAGCATATTCTTATCAGTGTATTTGTGGGCAATTCTTAAACTGTCCAGTTGATGACTGTCCGAGTTCATGATTTTCCTAAGGTGATGATCTGTTGGTAAGGCAGGTTACTATGTCATAAGTCTCTCGCATCAGTAAACTTAAAGTTGCTCCTTGATAGATGACAGACATTGCCAGGCCTCATTTTCTCGTGTTTCATCTTCAAAATTTTCTGTTCCGCAGAGCTGAATTCTATTTATCACGTACCTGACCAAACCGTGACTGTCTGTCTTTACATCTCTATTTTGGATACCGCAAACCTAATTATAGACAATTTCTTTCAGTTAATCTAACATAACTAGCAAAGATATTCAAGGATAGTATGAGCCTTTTGTCAATTCATTTTCTTAGAAACAGCATCGAACCCAGGAATGAGCCTTGCGGAACACACATGGTCACTGTAACCAGAAATGGAACCTCTTGTCCCCTTGTTCGCTTTCTCTTAGGTAATTCTCAGTCAGCTAAAGTGGTTTATGTCCGCCAGATTTTCTCGTTATTGATCAATATACGTTAACTTGTGGGATACCGTCAAATGCTTTCTGGTCTTCGCAGGGTATACAGTTCACCCAAGCATCTCTGTCTCCTACAATATTGTTCACTGGATCATTCATTGTGCATGACCCTGGTCCACTGATCCCATCGCGTTTCTTATATAGGTAATTTATTTGTTAGTACTCATCATTTGACTTAATGATCAGCTTTTTCTAGATCTTACAGATGGCGCTTCTAGGTGAGACCAACCGGTAGTTTAGTGTGTTTCTCCAGTTGTTTTTGTCTAAAAATGTGAGTGGATTAGTTCTCTTAACTCCCTTGGCACAAACCCCTAATCTTCTGACCTCCCAAACAGCATTTCAAGTATTTAATGATCTATCTATACTGTACGGAAGGGGAGTTTGGCACTCGTATGACCCCATCTCGAACGTGTGTGTGTGTGTGTGTGTGTGTGACTATATCTCGGGAATGAGAGGGATAACTATTCGGTAACTTTACATAAAGTTTCTTCAAGATAAGCCTGAAATCTGAGTCGCATTTGTGTAATCTCATTTGCATACTAATTAGCTAATTAATCTCATGCAGCCTGGCTTTCCTGTCGCTAATGGCCTACTGCATATACACATGGGAGCGGCAAACCAATTTTTTTTAAGTCTAGTTTATAGGGTATTTCCAGGGGAAATATATCTTGGGGAAGCAATGCAATGGTGCAAATAGATCACATAAAAACTGACACAGTTCTTACAAGAGGAATGAACCAGGCTGGAGGCTGCGTGTGTGTGTGTATGTGTGTGTGTACATCAATGATGGAGTGGAAGAAACTGATCTTGCTTAAGGGAAGAAACTCGTTGTTTAAGGGAAGACGCAGAGAAGCCTGTTTCAAGTGAGATTTGTTTCTGATGAACATTCCTTAACGTGGTACTCCACTAAATTGGCAGTGAGATATCATAAGAAATTAAAATAATCTCAATCATCATTACCTTGAGGAAGATAGTAATAGAATCAATGATTATATAACAATATGCTGAACAGACAGAACAGACTGACTTCCAGTGCACAGGAATGATCTAAGGTTAGGTACACTAACAGACTCTTGCCGATCTTCGTAGTGTAAAATCTGTGACCAATATTTGAATTTTCTATCAAGAGACTACTTCCTCCGATATATTTCAGATTTCATTGTAACAGAGAGTTCTTCATGATGTTCTATTATGATATGTTAGTCATTATTCATCTGTGTCATTTACAGATATAATTTCTATGTTCCAGGTACGTATTGCAAGGGGCGGTTCGTGCCAGTCATGCTACCTGAGGTATGAGAAGGTCAGTCAGGAGGGAAATTAATGAGTTGGCAGGTATACTACCAGGTCAGGTCCGGGGCATGATTCAGGTAGTCCAGGTTATAACAGAGGCCAGTATATCAGATAGCCTCACGTATTTTCAAATTGCTACAAATTATGGAAAATTGCTGGTTCATAATGTTGGAGGAATACCAAGGCTGAGAATGTCCAGTATTTCAACATGAAGGTCACACTTCGTATACAGAGACGTTCACCAAAGTCTCAATGATTTTCTAGTGTCTGCGTACGTCATCGCGCGCGCTGGTGTTTGTTACCTGTGTCCATACGTCTATACGTGCCTCTTCCGTCGTAGCCATCTTCTAAATACGTTTGGAGAGGTAGGTTCTTCATTTTGGTCCTGAGCCAGTGTGTGTAGACATCCACTGCTAAGTATGATGACCACCTGGGCCAAGAAGACCTCACTACCCCCTTGCCATGTGTCCTGGTGGAGCTGAAGGTGAGGAATGTGCGTGATGGACGACTGGTCTAGACCGTCTGTCATCCGGT
Organism: Panulirus argus; assembly: GCA_038088735.1. Lineage (NCBI taxonomy): Eukaryota > Metazoa > Arthropoda > Malacostraca > Decapoda > Palinuridae > Panulirus > Panulirus argus. The sequence continues at coordinate 2,982 of JAYMFT010116686.1, forward strand.
ATCCATCCTAATGTGTCACTCTGTGGTACTTCCTGCTACTCTCTTTATCTTTATATTGTATACGTCTCTCACCTGCCCTGTAGGATAGAAGGATCTAGGGACTGCCTCTCGTTTGCTAGCAAGGATGAGTCCTTCTCTAAGGCGTCGGATGGTCAGCTGAACTCCAGCATGACCCTGTACTGTATTCCACCTGACATGGAGGCATTAGAATCCGTCCCTTCAGACGCTATTGTAGAATGAGGTTTCGTAACTAACTGTGGCACAGCCTAGCACAGCAAGACTACCACAACACAGCCTAATATAGCAAGACTATCACAACACAGCCTAACACAGTAAGACTACCGCAACACAGCCTAACACAGCAAAACTACCACGACACAGCCTAATACAGCAAGACTACCACGACACTGCCTAACACAGCAAGACTACCACAACACAGCCTAACACAGCAAAACTACCACGACACAGCCTAACACAGCAAGACTACCAGGACACAGCCTAACACAACTGGACTACCACAACACAGCCTAAAACAACAAGACTACCACAATACAGCCTAACACATCAAGACTACAACGAGACAGCTCAACAAGGCAAGACTACCACAACACAGCCTAACACAGCAAGACTACCACAACAAAGCCTAACATAGCAAGACTAACACGACACAGCCTAACACAGCAAGACGCCACGACACAGCCTAACACAACAAGACTACCACAACACAGCCTAACACAGCAAGACTATCACAACACAGCCTAACACAGCAAGACTACCACGAGACAGCATAACAAAGCAAGACTACCAAAACACAACCTACCACAGCAAGACTACCACGACACAGCCTAACACAGCTAGACTACCAAAGCACAGCCTACCACAGTAAGACTACCACAACACAGCCTAACACAGCAAGACTAACACGACACAACCTAACACAGCAGGACTACCACAACACAGCCTAACACAGCAAGAGTACCACAACACAGACTAAAAAAGTAAGACTACCAAAACACAGCCTAACACAGCAGGATTACAACAACACAGCCCAACACAGCAGGACTACCACAACACAGCCTAACACAGCAAGAATATCACAACATAGCCAAACACATCAAGACTACCACAACACAGCCTAATGCAGCAAGACTACCAAATTACGGCCTAACCCAGCAAGACTACCACAACACAGCCTAACAGAGCAAGACTACCACGACACAGCCTAACACAAAAAGACTACCATGACAAAGCCTAACAAAACAACACTACCACTACACAGCCTAAAACAGCAAGACTACCACGAGAGAGCCTAACAAGGCAAGACTACCACAACAAAGCCTAACACAGCAAGACCACCACAACACAGCCTAATACAGCAAGACTACCACAACACAGCCTAACACAGCAAGACTACCACAACACAGCCTAACACAGGAATACTCACACGACACAGCCTGACACAGCAAGACAACCAAGACACAGCTAACACAGCAAGACTACCACGAGACAGCCTAACAAGGCAAGACTACCATAACACAGCCTACCACAGCAAGACTACCACGGCACAGCCTAACGCAGCTAGATTACCACGACACAGCCTACCACAAAAAGACTACCACGACGCGGCCTAACAGAGCAAGACTACCACGACACAGACTAACACATCAAGACTTCCACAACATGGCCTAACACAGCAAGACTACCACGACACAGCCGAACACAGCAAGACTGCCACAACACAGCCTAAGGGAGCAAGCCTACCACAACAGAGTCTAAGACAGCAAGACTGCCACAACACAGCCTAACACAGCAAGACTACCACGACACAGCCTAACACAGCAAGACTATCACAATACAGCCTAACACAGCAAGACTACCACGACACAGCTTAACACAGCAAGACTACCACAACGCAGCTTACCACAGCAAGACCACCACGACACAGCGTAACACACCAAGACTACCACAAGACAGCCTACACACCAAGATTATTACAACATAGCCTAACAAAGCAAAACTACCACAAGACAGCCTAACATAGCAAGACTATCACGACACATCCTAACAGAGCGAGACTACCACGACACAGCCTAACACAACAAGACTACCACAACACAGCCTAATACAGCAAGACTACCACGACACAGCCTAACACAGCAAGACTACAACAACACAGCTTAACACAGCAAGACCACCACGACACAGCCTAATACAGCCAGACTAACACAATACAGTCTAGCACAGGAAGACTACCACGACACAGCCTAACACAGCAAGACTACCACAACACAGCCTAACACAGCAAGACTATCACGACGCAGCCCAATAGAGCAAGACTACCACAACACAGCCTAACACAGCAAGACTACCACAACACAGCTTAACACAGGAAGACTGCCACGACAGCTTTACACAGCAAGACTACCACAGCACAGCCTAACACAGCAAGAATACCACGACACAGCCTAACACAGCAAGACTGCCACAACACAGCTTAACACAGCAAGACTACCACGACACAGCTTAACACAGCAAGACTACCACAACACAGCCATACACAGCAAGACTACCACAACACAGCCCACCACAGCAAGACTACCACAACACAGCCTAACACAAGACTACCACAACATGGCCTAACACAGCAAAACTACCACGACACAGCCTAACACAGCAAGACTACCACAACACAGCCTAACACAGCAAGACTACCACGACACAACCTAACACAGCAAGACTACCACGACACAGCCTAACACAGCAAGACTACGACGACACAACCTAACACAGCAGGACTACTACAACACAGCCTAACACAGCAAGACTCCCACAACACAGCTTAACACAGCAAGACTTCCACGACACAGCCTAACAGAGCAAGACTTCCGCGACACAGCCTAACAGAGCAAGACTACCACGACACAGCCTAACACAGCAAGATTACCACAACACAGCTTAACACAGTAAGACTACCACGACACAGCCTAACACAGCAACACTACCATAACACAGCCTAACACAGCAAGACTATCACGACACAGCCTAACACAGCAAGACTGCCATAACACAGTTTAACACAGCAAGATTACCACGACACAGCCTAACAAGGCAAGACTACCACAACACAGCCTAACACAGCAAGACTACCACAACACAGCCTAACACAACAAGACTACCACGACACAACCTAACACAGCAAGACTACCACGATACAGCATAACACAGCAAGACTACCACGACACAGCCTAACACAGCAACACTGAGACAGAAAGCTCTGTTACGAGGCAGTTAATGAGGACTTTTCACCTCTCACAGACCCCAGAGAGCGCTGTGGTACTGTGGTGGTATAAGGAGACAGAATTTCTATAGCTTATCCTCTTGAGTTACGACTGTGCGACCCTTAAGTTACGTCGGTACGACCCTTAAGTACGACGGTACTGTATTTGAGTTACTACGTAATGACCCCTGAGTTACGACGGTGTGACCTTTGAACACGACACTAAGACCTTGAGCACGATGGAACGACCCTTGGTTATGACAGCCCTGCCACTAACCTGACCACCAACACGTAACTCGTGGTGCAGGTCGTCCCTCCATTACACAAGGCATCTGCTGCGATGACTATAATATACACCCTGACAACGGATTCTGATGTATACAGGGCTACAACTCAGGATTCTCTGATGTCTCTTAGAGATGACCAGACCGTAGGATGGGATAAGGTTTGTGAAAGGTTGACTAATAATCAAAAGAAAACTGTGATTTTCCAAGGTGTTATAGGAAATGCGAGTCGAGGAGAGATTCAAAAACCTTAAAAACAGTATAATTCAGAACAAGACGACGATAGTTGGAAGGATTATAATGACTATCTTGTTTGGGATGGGCTCTACCAGCTCAGGTTTCCAAGACGGCGGGAAAAGCTTTTGATTTTTAAGCAGAGATGAAATAGAGGAGCAGGCAGAGGAACGAGTTCAGAAACACAATCCTTCTAAACACGAGGGGGATAGCTATGTGGTCCACACGATTAACTTGTGTCCAGAGAACGTTGTACGTAGTTTGTGGACTCGTCGAATGAGATGATAGGAACAGGAAGAGGGGGACAAGAAGTGAGACGGGGGTGCAGGAGTGTTGGAGTCAGACATAGTAAAGATAGAGGATAAAAAGAGAAGCGAAAAAGAAATAGTTCTTTCATCATTAAGAGACAGATATAGTGTCGTCTGAAAGAAAAAGCATATATGTCGAAAGACAAAAGTAATTGGAGATAATTTCGGTTTAAGACTAGAAAGACCTATTAGCAGAAGAAGGAGAGAGGTTGTTGCACCTCCTCTGGATGACTGAACACTTCACCTCTGCAATGGCCTCGGACGGGGATGGAATCTGAAAGGGACTCGGGGAAAGGAGAGTTCTTTAACGCGATATGTCAGGTCCCTTTACCCAAATGGCCTCTACCAGGGATGGTTGAACCACAGACTGGAAGAGGAGACAATCTTAGAGGAAGAAGAGTTATATGCCTCCATTCCCTTAAAAAAAAAAAAAAAAATCTGCTACAACTCGGCAAAGACAGAAGTATCGCCCGAGAAGTATCAATCTTCCCACGGAAACGTAAATTCTTGGTTCGTCCACTCAAAGCTCCAGAAGTGCCAATACTGACCACTGGAGGGGGCAGTCGGAGGAGAAGGACGTAGTGTGGTTAATAAAGACGCAGTCATAAGAATGCGATCAGGTCAACCACTCGAAGGTCAGATTACGTAGTCGTCCTGTGAAGGAGTGGAGATGAAAACAGATCTAGGGTGTCAGGAGACTGGTCGTGACATATTCTGGAAAATAAGCAGGGCGGTTGATGAGTGCGTCCAGATCATTAAGAATGGAAAAGGTGGGGTGCTTCAGCCTTCCAACTATCCATTGGAAGAGATGTATAGCAAGACTGGGAGTGGCGAGTGAGAGCGGAGGGAGTGTTTAGCAAGACTGGGAGAGCTAATGTCGAGGAAGAACTATGTTCCAGGAATTGTAACGGAACTGTATGGAAGGAGGGTGATGCCAGGCTGGAAAAGTGTGCAGAACAGGAGTCTTGTTGAATGAACAGATGGAGTCCTCGTGCTGGAAGAGTGAACGGACTGGAAAGAGAAGACCGCAAGAGCTCAAAGGAAAAAGTCTCAGCACAAAGGTCCTTGACGGAGCGCTCCGGATTTTATGGAAAAGTAAGAAAGTTCTCAAAGCAGAGGGTACGAATGGCCAGCCGGGAAGCTGGTGGCGTGGAGGACAGTACAAGCCTGAGAATGAACTGAGGGCGGGGGAAGGGTAAATGATGGAAAGGCTGGGGAGGAAAGAGGGAGGGTGGTAAATGATGGAGAAGCGGGGTGGATGGGAGTGGGGGGGGGTGATTGAAATACACGGAGAATATGGGGAGACAATTGTTGGTGAAGATTCCTCAAATATCACGATATATAATTGTTGGCGTGACATACTCCAACACATTGTCTAAAAAGTGATGGTAAGCTGGCCTCCAACAATGTGTCACCCAGTTGTTGAAGCACCCTCCAACAATCTATCAAACGTGGTGAAAAGTTGTCCTCCAACAGAGCGTCAGACAGTTGCTGATGCGCAATCCAACGCTGCATCAAACAGAACTAAAGGCTGTGTTTCTGGCTGTGCAAGTGTCAAATGGACACACGGGTCGTGCAAGTGTCACCTGGACACACAGGTCGTGCAAGTGTCACCTGGACACACGGGTCGTGCAAGTATCATCTGGACACACGGGTCGTGCAAGTGTCACCTGGACACACGGGTCGTGCAAGTGTCACCTGGACACACGGGTCGTGCAAGTATCATCTGGACACACGGGGCGTGCAAGTGTCACCTGGACACACGGGTCGTGCAAGTGTCATCTGGACACACGGGTTTTGCAAGTGTCACCTGGACACACGGGTCGTGCAAGTGTCATCTGGATACACGGGTCGATTGGGTGTCAAATGAACTCACGGGTCTTGCAAGTGTCACCTAGAAACATGGGTCGTGCAAATGTCAACTGGACATAGGGTTGTGCAAGTTTCATTTGGACACTCTGGTCGTACAAGCGTCGCCTGGACACACAGGTCGTGCCAGTGTCACCTGGACACATGGGTTGTGCAAGCGTCACCTGGACACATGGGTCGTGCACGTGTCATCTGGACACACGGGTCGTGTCAGTGTCACCTGGACACATGGGTCGTGCAAGTGTCATCTGGACACACGGGTCGTGCAAGTGTCAACTGGACACACAGGTCGTGCCTGTGTCACCTGGACACATGGGTCGTGCAAGCGTCACCTGGACACACGGGTCGTGCACGTGTCATCTGGACACATGGGTCGTGTCAGTGTCACCTGGACACATGGGTCGTGCAAGCGTCATCTGGACACACTGGTCGTGCAAATGTCACCTGGACACATGGGTCGTGCAAGTGTCACCTGGACACACGGGTCGTGCAAGTGTCATCTGGACACACGGGTCGTGCAAGTGTCAACTGGACACACGGGTCATGCAAGTGTCATCTGGACACACGGGTCGTGCAAGTGTCAACTGGACACACGGGTTGTACAAGTATCCCCTGGACACACGGGTCATGCAAGTGTCACTTGGACACACTGGTCGTGCAAGTGTCATCTGGACACACGGGTTGTGCAAGTGTCATCTGGACACACGGATTGTGCAAGTGTCAACTGAACACACGGGTCGTTCCAGTGTCATCTGGACACACGGGTTGTGTTAGTGTCAACTGGACACACGGGTCGTGCAAGTGTCATCTGGACACAAGGGTTGTGCAAATGTCATCTGGACACACGAGTTGTGCAGTTGTCATCTGGACACACGGGTCGTGAAAGTGTCACCTGGACACATGGGTGGTACAAGTGTCAACTGGACAAACAGGTTGTGCAAGTGTCGACTGGACACACGGGTTGTGCAAGTATCATCTGGACATACGGGTCATGCAAGTGTCATCTGGACACACGAGTTGTGAAAGTGTCATCTGCATGCATGGGTTGTGCAAGTGTCACCTGGACACATGGGTCGTGCAAGTGTCTTTTGGACACAAGGGTCGTCAAGTGTCATCTGGACACATGGGTTGTGCAAGTGTTATCTGGACACACGAGTTGTGAAGGTGTCATCTGCATGCATGGGTTGTACAAGTGTCAACTGGACCTACGGGTTGTGCAAGTGTCATCTGGACACACGGGTCGTGCAAGTGTCATCTAGACACACGAGTTGTGCGAGTGTCATCTGGACACACGATTTGTGAAAGTGTCATCTGCATGCATGGGTTGTGCAACTGTCAACTGGACACACGGGTTGTGCAATTGTCATCTGGTCACACGAGTTGTGAAAGTGTCATCTGCATACATGAGTTGTGCAAGTGCCATCTGTATACGTGGGTTGTGCAAGTGTCATCTGGACATACGAGTTGTGCAAGTGTCATCTGGACACACGAGTTGTGAAAGTATCATTTGAACACATGGGTTGTGCAAGTGTCATCTGCATACATGGGTTGTGCAAGTGTCATCTGGACACACGGGTTGTGCAAGTGTCATATGATTTGGGCATAGGTCACTGGACACTCATATTATATACATGTACACAAGACAATTATTACCCCTGGACGAACTCATCCGATGAAAGTCACCTGTTTTTGTCGATACATTCCCTTGACTTTGTCCGTTTCTGAATTCTCCTGAAATTTTGCCTTGTTTTAATCCAGATTTTACTGCCTGTGATTGTAAAGTGGTATAGCATTGCCGCATCCCATACCTGGGACTCGTCTAGTATAAGACTATGGTGTCCAGTATTGGTTGGCCCCAAGTCCTCCTCGTGCAATGGTCGATCTCGTTTCCTCTCTCCATATTGTCCACACTTTCCATTCCTCTGTTGTTCCACCCTCACCCTCTGTTCCATCATGTTTTCCCTCACCATCTCCCTCCTTCCAAATTGCTACTGCTTCCCCTCCCCCTCTTTCCATCAGACGATAAAAATGGGTCCTCCGTCAAGATGGTGTTTGATGGACGAGACCAGGGTCGGGCTGTGGATGCATTGAGGGAAGAAAGAGTACATGAGGCGCTGTGGGAGAGGTTTGGGGAATTGGGAGGTTAACGTGGGAGACGGGGTTGGCTGCTGTGATATAAGCCCCACTTGTGTGGCCGCCCACAGAAGCCTCTCCCATGGGATCAGATATTGGAGGACTGAGAGCCATTAATCCACAGTATCATTACTGATATACATCACCCAGGGAAGCATTATTAGTACAGCGTGTAATTCGCTGCAGGCGTCAAGGGCCGGAGAAAGTACCTACCCAGCACACATGTTCGTGACGGTAATATGAAGGAACGTCTAGCAGAAGAGTGAGCTCAACGGTGAGGAGTCATGCAGCGTGAGGGAGCGTGGGAGGAAAGTCAGGAGTCAATAATATGAACGTGCTGTTCGGGTGTGAGTGTGAGGGATAACTCAAGATGCCGTGGGTGCACTGGTAACTTCTGGTACCGGTTACGGTGTGACGGTGTTTGGTAGCTCGGCAGTGGGGCCACTGCATGGTACTGAGGACTATGAGGGGTAGGGGGTAGTGGCCTGAGGGGTTAGCTACTGTCTGATGGTGAGGACGATGAGAGGTGAGGGAAGTGCCTGGCAGTGAGGACCGATAGGGTTAGAGGGTAGTGGCTGTCATTAGACCATGATGGGGTAGTATGGGTGAAGGGGTAACGCTAGGGTCATCACTCTACAACAAGATGACCCGCTTGGTTGCGACAGACACCCGGGAGAGACATGACCCGCCTTAAATGATAAACATTTGTTGAAGGTAAGGAAAACCCTCCTTGGAATCATCTTTAACAAAGTTACCGACTTAAAAGTGATGGGAGCAAATTGAATCTCTGATGAGGAAGTGCCTCATATTAGAAATGCGTCACGCATCGCAGAGAGCATCGGTATCCGGAGCGTCACTCGGGATCTGCCTTGAGATCAACCTCACTTGTGAGGAACAAAGGGACGCAAAGATCTCATGACTTCGGAGTGCTGGACGGAATATACCATAAGTGTACATGAGAATGACAGACAACTGAAGGCCTGATTGGTCCACGACTGGGTTGTCTATGAAAAGAAAAAAATCTAACTTGACAAGAAAATGCAATTCCGCTTAGCAATCTTTTTAAGATATCACCGACTCCCCGCTGTTGTCTCCGTTGCTGTTAGCGTTTATACAGTTTATTTCTGGCGTTTTTCTCAGAGTATACCTAAATTTATGAAATATTTGTCTGAACTACTTTTGAAAGTATTTATAGTCTTATCATTCACTATGTTTGGCGGTAACTTATTCAATTGCTCAGCACACCTATACATAAGAACAGAAGAAGTGAGGACACTGCAAGAGGCCTATTGGCCCATGCTAGGCAGGTCCTGAGTCTGTCCACCCTACAACCTGAACCCATAAACACATCCAACCTTCGTCTAAAGCTACCTAAGACCTAGCTTCCTCTACTGCACCTGGCAACTTATTCCATAAATCTACTACCCTATTCCCGAACCAATATTTACCCACAACCGACCTGAATCTATTTTTTTCTATTTTAAATCCATTATTTCTTGTTCTATCTCATGGCGCCATTCTATGAACTTTATTCATATTACCTTTATTAATGCCCTTAAACCATCTAAGAATTTCAATCATATCCTCTCTGGTCCTCCTCCTCTTAAGTGAGTGTAAATTCAGGCTTTTTAACCTTTCTTCATGAGCGAGGTTCCTAATTCCAGGGATTATTTTTGTCATTCGCCTTTGTACTCTCTCTAAACAATCTATATAAATTGCATAGTATGGAGCCCAAAACTGTACTGCATAATCCGAATGTGGTCTCACCAACGCAAGAAAAAGTTGCAATAATTCTCTAGGAGTTTTATTGCTAACAGTCCTGTTAATGAACCGTAACATCCTATTAGCCTTATTAAGCACTGTAATACATTGTTGCCGCGGCATAAGGTCTTTGCTCACCAATGCTCCTAAATCTCTTTCGCATTCTGTTTTACCATTAGTGATATTGTCCAGTTTGTAATTCGTGTTCCTTTCTTTTGCCCACAATAAGTGATTTCCATTTATTTATACTGAATTCCATTTTTCATGTACCCGCCCACTCTGATAATCTATCCAAGTCCCTCTGCAATTTCACTGAATCTTCATCTGAGTTTATCACGGCCCCTGCTTTTGTATCATCATCACATTTACTTAAGTCGCTGGATATTCCCTTATCCAAATCATTAATATATATAGCGAACAAGAGCGTTCCCAACACTGACCCCTGAGGAACACCACTGGCTACATTGCCCCAGTCCAATGTAACCCTGTCGATGCATACCCTCTGTCCTCTGTCAGTGAGCCACGCC
>JAYMFT010116697.1:0-13374 GCA_038088735.1 Panulirus argus
ATATAGAGAGAATTGAGAAAGGGGGAAAAACAGACAGGGAAAGTATTTACAAATTTTTGAGAAAGTGAAAAACATTTCTGTTGAAATGAGCCAGGTCATAGTTATTGGGAAAGACATGAGAATGGAGAGAGTCACCACAATCCATCGGTCGTCTTAACATGGCGGGGTTGCCTACTATTATGGTGTTCTAGGTTTATGATGGCCTGGTGGTCTCTGTTGCGTTGTGTGCGTGTCTATGTCTGCCGAGGATGGTAGTGGAGGTGTGGTGGTGGTGGTGGTTGTGTGGTGGTTGTGGTAGTGAAGGTGGTGAAGGCACCATAAGCAATCCGTCGAAACAAACATCACCATAACGAAGACACTGGAGAACACATCAGTGGCAAACCTCACTGGCACTGCAGTGTGCCAGGAACCAAAGGCGACGCAGACGACAGACGTATCCCAGACCTGGACGGAGTCATGACTGTGGAACTTGCTCCCCGCGGAGACTCGAGCCCTGGGCGAGGCTTCTGCCGTCCTATGGTAAACATAATGAACAATGCTTACCTTACTTTACCTTACCTCACCTTACCTTTCCTTAGCTACTATCTCTCCTGAATCAACATTACCAACATCACCACACGCGCTCAGCCCGCCGGGGGTGAGCAAATAAGACATCAAAAGCAGATATCCGGCCAACCCCGCGCACACGTACCTCACCAACACCCACGCCAGACATCTGTACACTGGCTTGTGTTTCCCCACTGGACCGTCCGTCCTTCCCCTGGCCAGCCCCTTCCCTTCCCCTCCTAACTACCCATTTAACAGACAGTGGCACTGATGCTGAAGGTTGGGTGAAGGCAGCCCAGCCCTTGGCACTGGTAATGTGTTTGCGTATGTGTGTGTGATTACCTATCTGTTCTGTACGTGAGGGAGTTGTACGCTCATGGGTCCCCATCTGTTGTGTGTGTGTGTACACGACTATAATGCTTGGACAGATACATAATTTCGGTATAGCATAATATGATGAGGTACGTAATGCTTCGTGATCCCCTCACTAACTGTAACTTAGTGGGTAAGGCTAAAGCAAGAGGCTGGCTTGCCGGCTGCTGTGGAGTAGAGTTAAGGAAGATCGCAAGTGTCTGTTTGGGTCACGTGAGGTCGTCTTGGAATGATGAGACGATTGTCTGTTACGCTGGTTGTCCTTGACGCTGGTTCGAACCTCTGAAAAATTTGCGTCTTGTATCTGAGGCTTTTACAACATGTGAACCTTGATCACATTACAGTGACTCTACAGTCGTATTTCTCTAAAAACATGAATTTCGTCCAATACTTTCGTATTACGGTGCATTATGTACTGCCTAATTTTCTTTTTGATTTACTTGTAAAGGAAACTCTAAGAGTAAGTAATCTGTAGCGCTACCCAGGAGACTCGAACTTCCATCTAAAAGACACTCACTTAAGGAGACATCAGTTATCGATCCATAACTTGGTGCACGACTCCAAATATGAAGAATATTATTTAGTTGTTACAAAGCCATTGACCAAGCTCTTCAGAAGAGGAATTTCCTCTAAGACGCTCTCGTCTTCATCCACGTCCTATCCTGAGATAACCATGTCTGAGACGACCATGGCTACGAGATAACCACATCTCTGAGATAACCATGTCTATGAGACAGCCACGTCTATGAGATAACCGTATCTGTGGGATAACCGTGAGATGACCCGGTCTGTGTGATATAATTCTGTTCCTGTGACATCTGATGTTGGGCTTCAATAAACAAATGTTTTCCAGGAACCCGGGTCCTTTCCTCTACGACCAACACAATCATCCCGTGATCTTTTCCAGCACATTCAAAATGGAATCTGTGTTTACTGGATTATTTACGTACGAGAGATATTAGAAAAATCAAACATTAGAATTACTTTTAACCACATATGTTTTTACAGACTTCAAAGCCTCACTCAGTTTTGTCCATTCTACATTGCTGTATTTATCAAAGGTCTGGTTATTTTTCATCTCCAGGACAGAATAAATATTGATGGCCATCAACGGAAAGTGCTTGATGAAAAATTCATCCAACTATCAAAGGCTCGACATTCTGGCCATAAAAATTCCTAAATACCTTTTTTCTATATACAGTTTTTGGTACGTTGATTGATTTATAAAAATGGTTTTTGTTTTTATTGCCCTAAGTACGGAAAAAGTGTCCTGATCCAGAGGCCGTCTGGATAGTGAGTCAGCTTGGGAATGGGGGGGGGGGGAGATCATGACGTCATAACAGAGACAGGATAAAACGAGTGTAAAATTTTCTTCCTGAAGCAGATAAATAGTGATCACACACGCACACTTGAAAGCTTATACCCAAGTCCAGGAGGGTCTAGGCTGGCTCTTGAGCTACACATGGCTCGTTGCCCTGCGTGTGTGGAATTCCAGCTTATGTGCAGCAGACGTGTGACGATTCACGTGAACTCCACATGAAACGCTCTCCAGGGTGTCGCTGGGACGAGGCCAGGCGCCAAGGGAAGTAGTAAAGGATAAAGTTGTCGCTTGTCTTTAAGATATGAAAGCTGGAACTGTAGCCGTCTCCCTGGCGGATATGGTCACTATCGTTCGGCAGAAGACAATCAGATAGCAAATGGATAACTTCCTGCGGGGAAGGAATGGCCATAACGGGAGACAACGTGAGCAGGGAACCTCCTCGGCTTCTAAGGAGGAACCGCTGGAAAGCATTTGACGCTGATCCTCATGGAAGGCTGATTAACAAACTGGATCAACAGCCGGGAATATGAAGGAGGATTCTTGTGATGGTCAAAATATTGCCTCAGCGGAGGGGTACGGTGGACTCTAGAATGAATATGTTTGCAGATGATGCAAGGATCATGAAATGAAAAGCAAGGAAGATTGTATGAACTGGCGGGGGAGCCAAGCAGGTAGGCTACGACGTTGGTCTGATACGACGCTGGCGGAATTCACTCAGAGTAGATGTGCAGTAGTGAAGATGGGTCAAGCTGAGAGCTGGCTTTAATATGCATATTACTGAACAGATGGTAAGCTGACCATGCACTACACTATGCGGTCACCCGAAGTACACACACCATGCAGTATACACATATGATAAGACAACCAGAAATTACAACAAACTATTAAGTTTCGGGTTATCTATGATGATAACGTATGTGTTCTGCTCGATGCACCACTTTCAGTATATCAGACAATATACTGATAATGATGGTATAGATAATGGTGGGATGGATAATGAAAGTATAGATAATGATAGTATAGATAATGATGGTATAGATAATGATGGTGTAGATGACAATTGTGTAGATAATGATGGTATAGATAAAGATAGTATATATAATAATAATGTAGATAATGATGGCATAGATAAATAAAGTATAGATAATGTTGGTATAGATAATGAATGGTGTAGATGACGATTGTGTGGATAATGATGGTATAGATAACGATGGTGTAGATTATGATGGTACAGATAATGATAATATAGATAATGATAGTGTAGATAATGACGATACAGATAGTGATGGTATAGATAATAATAGTATACATAATGAGGGTACAGATAAGGATAGTATAGATAATGATGGTATAGATAATGATAGGATAGATAATGATGGTATAATGATGGTAGAGATAATGACAGTATTGATAATGATGATATAGATAATGATGGTATAGACAATGATGGTGTAGATGACGATTGTGTAGATAATGATGGTATAGATAACAATGGTGTAGATAATGATAGTATAGATAATGATAGTACAGACAATAATAGTATAGATAATGATGATATAGATAATGATGGTACAGATAGTGATAGTATAGATAATGATGGTAGAGATAATGATAGTATAGATAATGATGGTATTGATAATGATAGTACTGATAATGATGGTATAATGATGGTACAGATAATGATAGTATAGATAATGGTAATATAGATAATGATGGCATAGATAATGATTGTGTAGATGACGATTGTGTAGATGATGATGGTATAGATAACGATGGTGTAGATAATGATAGTATAGATAATGATAGTATAGATAATGATGGTGTAGATAATGGTGGTATAGATAACCATAGTATAGATAATAATGATATAAATAATGATGGTACAGATAATGATAGTATAGATAATGATGGTATAGATAATGATGGTGTAGGTAATGATGGCATTGATAAAGTATAGATAACGATGGTATAAATAATGATGGTGTAGATGACGATTGTGTAGATAATATTGGTATAGATAACGATGGTGTAGATAATTATGGTATAGATCATGATAATATAGATAATGATAGCATAGATAATGACGATATAGATAATGATGGTATAGATAATAATAGTATAAATAATGATGGTATAGCTAATGATAGTATAGATAATGATGGTATAGATAATGATAGTATAGATAATGATGGTATAATGATGGTAGAGGTAATAACAGTATTGATAATGATGATATAGATAATGATGGTATAGATAATGATGGTGTAGATGACGATTGTGTAGATAATGATGGTACAGATAACGATGGTGTAGATAATGACAGTATAGATAATGATAGTATAGACAATGATAGTACAGATAATGATGATATAGATAATGATGGTACAGATAATGAGAGAATAGATAATGATGGTATAGATAATGATAGTAGAGATAATGATGGTATTAATAATGATAGTATAGATAATGATGGTATAATGATGGTACAGATAATGATAGTATAGATAATTATGGTATAGATAATAATGGTGTAGATGATTGTGTAGATAATTATGGTATAGATATTGACAGTTTAGATAATCATGGTATAGACAATGATGGTACAGATAATGATGGTGCAAGTGATGATTGTGTAGATAAAGATTGCATAGATAACGATGGTGTAGATAATGATTGTATAGATAAGATTGCACAGATAATGATGGCATAGATAACGATCTGTAGTGTAAGATGATGAGGGTTTCCGGCAAAATCTGATGACTGGGGTTCCACTTTCCAGTCTGCCTCCTTCGTCTTGCCAATACTGGAACCATCTCATCGCCGGCCACTAAGGCAAAAGTTACCGTCAGCGCGCGGCCTGAGAAGCCTTGCCAGGCCCGGCTCTACACTGATTGCTGGTTTTATTTTCACTTTTGTCACTGAAGTTTTCTGTTGTTCAGTCGTTCAACTGCGACGAAGAAGATAGTCTTATTTTCTTCCAACTGCAAATTATGCGATATTGACAAGTGTGGCTGAGTGGGCGGGAGTCACCAGATGGCGTAAGATACCGGGATGTAAGACTTGGACAGAATATTCCCCTCGGGCAAAAGTAATTTAGTTTGGTCTACCGTCATTAACAGCACAACTTCTTAGCTCTCTACACAAAGCCTCTCATAACCTTCCCATCTCTTTCAACGGCAGCAGAATGCACCATTAGCACATTAAACACACGCACGTTCACTATGACAGCTAATCCGTCTTGAACACTCTGCATGATACAATAAGTCCGGAAAAAGAGATGGAAGGCCTGGAAGCCGAGGAGGCTTTTATTCTGAACATTCCAGCAAGTGGACACAGGACTGAGTCATCCTTCCGTAGAACTGCTCACATACCAGAGAAGGTTCCAACTCTACATACACATCTGACGGTCGAGCTTAAGCAACACAACTTCTCAACTATCCCGTCTGACCTCAAAATTCGACCCACTTGCCCTGCTCCTGGGAGTTGGTTCTCTTTCCCTCTTCTGTAGATATTGCTTTGGTTTCCATTCCTGCGAACTGGTTGCCTGCGTTCCCCCGCCATTAGCAAGACCACATAATACTGGGCAAGCCACTGCATCACATGATTTCTGTGTGGCCGTTGGCAACTCAAGGACGGGCCTTTGTGATGTCTGTTTCATTCCCTACACCGCTAAGCTTTGGAGCTCTTGACTTTGTATGTCTTTTCAAACTCCGTTTTTTAAAGTCTCGTTTCCACTTCTGAATTGCCAAGATTTTTGCTCTTCCTCTCCTTACTTCTCTCTCACTTTCAGCCATTTCTTTTTTACGTCTCCATCAAAGCCTGGTCTCGATCAGGACTTCCTTATCCATGACTGGAGCCTTGCACTTCCTGGAAAAGAAATATTGAATTGATATATTCTCGAAACAACGTTGCAAAATATGACGCCAGCAAACATCAAACCTGCCGCGATCCTCAGAATATCCCCCTAAATGAGGATAAAATCAATACTTTGCAAACCTAACATTTCCTGGAAACAGCCATCCAGTCTCTGCCGTGATTATCTGGTACACAAGAGAGGCGAGCGATGTGTCTCTGGGAAACTATTGTGGAAGTGGACACAATTATACCTGACAGTGAAGTCATAAATATGGTACATGAACTTTAAGAATGCAAGCCCGGCGTTAAAGACGAGAACTGAACCCGTATTGCGCCGCTTTAAGGCAGTTGTCTGGCCTGTCTGGGTCATGACGGATCCTGACACATAGCTCGTATGACAGGAGAATACCATGAACGGCACCCATACTCATCAACGTCTGATGGGAGAGTATCATCAACAGGACCCCTAACCACCACCATGAGGGGAGAGAATCATCAACGAGTCACAAGAGACAGCTACTCCAGATCATCAACTTAGAGGTGCCGCTTCCCACACTGGCAGCTAAGATCAAGTTCAACAAAATCATTCCGCAGTTATCTAACAAGTTCCCTCGTTAACTTCTCGTGAAATAATCTAAAACCTTCCCCTCAGTGCAGCTCCTTAGGCTGTTCTCTATACATCGTTAATCCGGCTTGTGAGCTCTAAAGACAGTAGTCTGTTTAACTGCTGACCAGTGCTTGGTTGGCTTCCTTTAGTCACAACCAGCGTCTATAAAGGGGTAAATCCCGTCCCTAGCTCAGGTCTCACCCAGCGCTGCTTCCATAACGTGTTACCTGAAGACATCCATCAGTTGCAGAGGATCCTCGTGGGCGAGGACCATCTCCACACGCTGCTGGCCTCACACTTTATCAGAAACCTCAGACTGAATTGTCTAAGGCGATCCAAGAACTGTTCTGGCCGTGTAACACACTGGGAGGATGATAATCTGCTCTCGGTTATAAATTCTTCCTGATTAAGACTGTGATTCTGTTGCACTCTGTTCCGGGGACCCAGAAATACGCGGTCAAATCAGGTAATTACACAGCGCCTGACTGGGACCAGCAATGATAAACCTTCTAATATTTGCAAAGTGGAGAAGGTGAAAGCTTCTGGTGCCTCTGTTACTAGAGCCATGTGCACCCAGACGCGCCTCAAAGGAAGCCCTGTCGCAGCTGCGTAACGAAGAGTTCACCAGCGAGACGAGTGTGCTAAAGGCGGCGGTGGTGCGGTGGAAAGAATACCTCAACATACATCACCGCTTCTGTAGGTTCCCTCATTCCGTTATGGTCAGAAGACTGATGAAGATCCGAAAGTACTTCAGCCTCACACTAAACACAGAAACTCTGGGAAGGATCGACAGTCAGGCACAGCGGGTCCAAGTCTTGGAGAGTAAAACACAAAGGGCAGCACGCGGTAGCAGTCCATGGAATGCAAACTGGAGAACAAAGAAAGACACAAGCAATCAGCAGCTGGAACAAGCAAATTAACCAGACAGGCAGACGGTCACAGGTTGTGATGGAGAGCGTTCCTCAGGGACACACAGACAGACAGACAGACACACACACACACATGGGGCTCCACGAGTGTAAGACATCCTGCCTATTCAGTGCAAACAGGCAATTTTACGCACACATCTTCACTAAGAATAATTATCCTCGGCGAGTTGCCTAAAATCTGGTCATCACATTTCATCCATACCAGCCTGCAGTTATGTGCCACAGTTTCTTTTGTCACTCGAGAGCGAAACAGTTGCACAGGGAACTACCACAACGCCCTGAGAGGTCTGTCTTACCCAGTAACAAGTACCATGAAGAATGACTCCTCATCACCATCACAACCTCACCACTTGTCATTCTTCCAGTCGCCTGGGCCAGTGAACCATCACAAGTTCATACTAGAGTTGTAAAGACGTAAGTGGGTTGTCCGCTAACGCCATTAGTGGCTGGCTCCTGACGAGGTGTGTGTGTGTGGAGAATGCCATCACCGAGAGCACCACCTTCCGTGGTCCACCACAAGTCCAACCAAGGCTTGACCTAGCTCACGCCATCTACACTACAGGAGCCCCACTTGTCCCGCCCGAACCGAAACTTCAAACTTTCTGCAACTCTATACAGTAACTTTTGATTGATATATGACCTTCATCCCAAATACCCGGGGGTCCTGCCGTCCTGCTCGATGGTTTACCGCCGTTCTCGTAGATCGAACCCTCGTGTTCAAGGGTTAAAGTCGTACTGTGATGTTTGAAGCGCCAGTTGCTTTCATTTCCCGAGTGTGACTGCTGACGTAGCCGCAGCAGAACTGGACGACTGGCTGCTGCAACGACTGATCCTAACCCGACTCCCGGGAGCTGCAGGTAACGTCACTAAGACTGCAGATGAAGTTACTAAAGCAACATAATTAATCACCGTGAGTTTAGATGAGTGCGTGTTTTTCCATTTACCAAATTCAAACACATCATCATCAATTTCTTACAAATTTCACCAACATTCGCGTGTGATCCGCATTTCACATACTCATCATCTCTTCACAATAATACTCTCATGTCGTACACACACCCTCGGTCTTTAGCAACATTTCTTTTTGTTTCACACTAAAGGATCCAGCCACGAACAGAAGTCCACATCAAGGCTGGGCCTTATGTAGAATATAGAAAGATTAATTAAAGGGAAAAGGATGAGACTAGGGAAAGTATTTACGAGTTTTGAAGGAAGTGAGAAACCTGTGTACCAGCCTTATATCACACGATGCTCATCTGGTCAACAACTGTATCTTAACTTCACCTTTATGTACACTGACCTATCCTGTCTGTCTGTCTGGAATTATTCTCATATATTTCTGCTACTCTTCATCGCCAGGTCTGCTTCCTCTGATGACTCCCATCTGTTGATATCCTTACTCAACTCATCCTTGGGAAGACCTGCCTGTTGAGCCTTGCCTCATGTTCCTCACCATCTTCTATCTCTTGCCCTCATTCCATCGAGGTGTTTATCCTTCCTCATTCTACATCCTTCTGCAACATACACACCAGCGCTCCAAGTTCATCATGCCTACACATCCTTCATTACGAATATCATTCATCCTGACACTTCACATTCCTGGCCAAAACCCTCTTGCTTAATGCCTTAGCAACATTCCCTCCTAACTACATCTCTTATCCAGTTCTCCTCAGTGAAAATACCATTATGCATAAGGAAAAAATGGTAAGCAGTGATATATTCCAAGTATAAATCATTCACTGGCCAGTACCCTGAAAGATCCTCCTCGTCCTGGCCATCCTAGGGCCATCCTTCCCGTCCTGGCCACATACACCACCGACCCACAATACCTGAAATAATCCTCTTACTCCAAGTGTCCCTTTCTGGTGTCTTCATAGCTCTAGTCACAGTTACACAGGCTGACAGAGCCTTACAGATACGGTTATTACTCTACCAGCTCTAATCATAAGCTAATAGAGTCTTATGGATACAGTTATGACTCTACCAATTCTAACCACAAATAAACAAGATGATGGGGCATCATAACCTACCATATTACTCTATCACAATAATGATAAGTCTAAGGCTGAGAAAGGTAGCAAGAATTAACTCATTAATTTCAGTGGACAAATCTAGGAGGCTCTCTCCCCTTCACTCAAAGCCCCCTACCTCCTGCCCAGGACACTGCTCTCACTTCTATACTTTCCTGCGTTTGTATCTGTACTGCCCCTCACACTAAATTGCTCTGTGTATAACACTAATAGGATAAGGACCTAAAGATACTATTACTGTCCTCCAGCAGATAACCTCGTCATGGACCACCAGGTCTCCTGTTATCTGTCCTTCCCATGTACTGTCCTTCCCATGTACACCCATCACCTCCGTTGTAGAACCTTCTCAACTGTTCCCCATTTGGTAAACTGTTGCCGCAAATCCTTTTAAAGATCTCACTGGTCATATACTTGATGTCAGTGACAATAGCCTCGGTCTGCTCATCCTCTGCGCTTCTCCGACAGTGCAGACAGCCTGGCATGAGACCTCAAGCCAGAACTGCCATCAGAGGACCCGTCACACTGGATCACACTCTCCTGTCACCAGCTACCTCACGCCTCCCTCACGTTTCATCTCCCTCACACCAGCAGGCCATTATCGTTCCCATTACACATTTCCCACAGTTCACTTTCTCTCATCATCTCATGAGGGATCTTCACTATGCATCCACAAACCAGTAATATTTCTTCTGCTGTTGCTTCCCTCTGTGACCCGCAGGCTAAGGTAACATTTGTGACCTGCAGGCCATGGTCACACTGGTGACCTGCAGGGTAAGGTCACATAGTTTTACGGGCAAAGCACTCCAACTCTCCCAGCCACTGCAGAGAGGATTTTAAATCGAGTGGTGGAGAATGCAGTAAAAGTGAACTTTCGTATCCACTGGGAAGAAAATACTAGACACTGCTTTCATGAAGGCCAATAACGGGTCTGGTGAGCCTCATCTTGGGATATAAAACTCTCTTGTCTCTCCTTCTGTACGGAGGCCCAGCCCGCGCTCGCCTTCAATTAGTGTACCAATTTACTCGACATGGGTTCGGTTCCCGATGACTGCTCGGCTGTCTAGCGTCTGGCAAGCTGGCTGGCTGGCTGGATGGATGGATAAATGGATGGATGGATGGGTGGATGGATGGATAAATGGATGGCTGGCTGGCTGGTCTCTAATCAGCTTTATAGTAAGTCGGCTGGTTGACGGGCCATCTAGCGGAATAGTCACCTATTGTTTGGTTTGTTAGTGTGGCCAAGTAGTTGGTTGGCTCTGGTTTGCTGACAAGCTGACCAAACGGCGGCTGACAGAGCAGCTGGCTGGCTGGTTGGCCAGCTGCTGAGTCGTGCAGGTGGGTCGTCATCAGCAGCAAAGAAGCGATGTGTCGAGGCGGACGCGCAACGTGAGGCAGGCGACGCATGGCGGCCAGGTCTCGCGCTAACAGTCCCACCCAGACCACAGCTATAGCAATATGGCTGAGATGTCAACACTATGATAATTTAGTCCGTCAATCAGCTGTTGGAATAATGCACACGGCATATACGGGTCTTCTGAACCTCCTCCAGCGCCAGGAAAATATGTGCGAGACTGATATTGTGTTTCTGTCCTCATGTGACGTGATTACATATTCGGTATTACTTCTATATCACCTCTATGTTAGTTCTATATTGCCACTACATTACCTGTATATCACCTCCATATTACCTCTATACTGCCTCTATATTACTACCAACTACAGAGTTGTATCTTACAACGTAGAATATACCCACACACACACACACACATACCACACAAATAAACATACATACATACAGGTAAGCATGTCTGTATATATATCTACAGGTATTTTTCATATTTTCTGTAAAACTGTGACATGAAATTTTCAAAAACCGTAAAAAATTCCTGTAAGCATTATATGCCATCCACGTGCCATATGTATCAAATTTTATGGCATGGTCGTGACGGGTAAACACAGCATGTGAAAATTTCCATAGGTGATGAAGTGTCCATCAACCCAACTAGTAAAACTGGCAGCACTGATTATATAAACAAAAGTAAAAATGATTTATGATGACACTTGCAGTCGTTTTACATAGGGAGAGAGGCCTTGTGGAAGGTGTTACGAATATATGGAACAAATGGAAAGTTATTACATGTGGTGAGAAGGTTTTACCAAAAGACTAAGACTTGTGTGCGAGTAGGAAGGGTGGTTCTCGTGGAGCTGGATCTGTGTAAAGGGCGTGGCATGTCAGCACGGCACTTTGATCTTTCGTGGAAAGAATGGGGAGGGGGGAGGGGGCATGCAATGGTCTGAGAGAGAAGGGAAGTTTTACGGTACTCTAGAGTAAGGGGTAATGGGAAGTGAATCAGTTGCTGCTTGTAGATATTGTTTCGATGGCAGATTCCATAGGGAAAAATGAATTCGGCAGAGTTTCGGAAAGTGTATGACAGGATATATTTGAGAATAACTGTCAACAACATTAAGGTTATGAAGCGGGGGGCGGGGGGAATCAAACAGGATGTTTGATTGCAAATGTGAAAGAGGAGGACCTGGAGGAATTGGGGTGCTTTGTGCACTTGGTATTGGACGTGGCAGCAGGTGGAACCATGGCGGTTGAGTAAGCAATAGGGAGGAGTGCGGAGACGAAATGTGTGGGAGAAGTCAGTGTGTGCTGGAGAGACAGTGTAAGAGCGAAGTGCGTTATATGCGTAGTCACCGAGACAGTTGACCAGGCTGTGTGGAAGCGGTGTGGACGAATGGAGGGGATGAGTGAGGGAAGACTGGATTAGAGGATCTGCGAGGCAAAAGTGGAGGGAGTAAGAAGGAGGCAAAGAACCGAAAAAGAGTTAGAGGAATGGAAGGACAGAGGTTTCGGAATCAGAACATTCAGGATGGTGAGAGCCGTGCATGTGATAAACGGAAATGGATCGATGTAATGTACGGGGGGCGACGTGATTTTAGCGAGATGAACCAGTACATATGAAACGACCAAGGCAAAGCGTTTAATAGTCGATGAGGCTTGACTGTGGATGTTAGGCTCCTCTGGCTTTGGTGCATTATGCATGACAGCTGGAAAGTGCATGTACGCAAATGAGGCCGTTGTTCGTCTGTTCTTGACGTTAACTCATTTAGACAGAAGTAATGTAAAGGTCTGTGGCGCCTGGATGTGGACAGGGAGCTGTGGTTTCAGTGCTTTACATATGACAGCTAGAGACTGAGTGTGAGCGAATGTGGCCATTTCGTCTGTCTCCTTGCGCTACCTCGCTCAAGCAAGGGGTAGCGATGCTATTTCCTGTGGGGCGGGGTGTCGTCGAAATGGATGGAGGCGAATAAGTATGAATATGTATTTGTGTATATGGATGTGTACATATATGCATGTATATATGTATTTGTTGGTATGTATATATATGTATTGTGCATATATGTGCGTGTATGTATATTTGTGTGTATTATATGTGTGGATGGGTCTTTCTTCGTCTGTTTCCTGGTGCTACCTCGCCGATGCGGGAAACAGCGATCGAGTGTAATAATAATAATAATAATAATAATAATAATATATAATTTTTTCTTTTTTCATGCTTGATTGCCATTTCCCGTGTTACCGAGATAGCGCCAGGAACAGATGACTGAGCCTCAGAGAGAAAAATCCTCACTTGGCCCCCTTCTCTGTTCCTTCTTTTGGAAAAGTAAAAACAGGAGGGGAAGATTTCCAGCCCCCCGCTCCCTCCC
>JAYMFT010116708.1:0-13374 GCA_038088735.1 Panulirus argus
CCAGTTTTACATTCAATTCATCCATCACTAATATCCAATTTCTTGCAGCAAAACTACTGACACACTCACGGAGCTGCTCTCAAAACACTTGCCTCTTTGTTATCCTTCTCGTGGCCATGTGCATAAACACAATAATCCCCTACCTCTCATAATCCACTTCCAATTTTACCCACATTAGTCACTTTGTTACACTCTCACGCATTCCCAAAACTCCTTCTTCAGCAAAAGTGCTACCCCTCCATAGCTATCACCCTCAAACTAACCCCCAACATTGCCCATAAGACATTCCTAAACTATTTTTCTCCCTTCCCATTGAGCTCTGTTTCACTCAGTGACTGAAGATTTAGGTTTCTTTCTTCAAACATATTACCTATCTCTTTCTTCTTCTCATCTTTGCAACATCCAAACATATTCAGACACCCTAGCCTGAGCCTTGAAGGAGGATGAACACTCCTTGCTTGGTTCCTTCTTCTGCTCCAACTTTTACAAATTACCATTATCATTATTACTGGGTAATACGTAGTACAAAGGATATGACCTCAGAATTTCTACCCATCTGGATGCCAGGAAGAGTGGTGACAGCAGCACAGCGAGCCAGCACCAATATGGCTATGACATTCCCCTCTCAGTCCCAGTTTGCTGCCTTTCCTTTCTACATCACATGGGCTAGACCCACATGAGATCACACATAATGACCTTTTGCTGTAACTCTTATCAGTCTGGGAAGAGATTCTGTCATGTTGCTCCACTTTTCACCCTTGAATACCAGGAATCATCATATGATGACATGTAGTAGGTACTGAGAATCATCACGTGAATGCTAATGCCTGCAGGCTAGATTTATTTAACCATTTCCAGTCCTGTATTAGACTGTCCTACATTAGAGATATGTAGTGCTGGTGTAGAGTTGAAATCTACCTGACTTTTAATCATTTTGGTCCTACAATGTCCAGTGTTTTATCATGTCCAACCATTTGCCTCTGGAAAAATTCTCCTTTTCTATATACCAAACTGCCATCCATCACCAAAACTAAGTAACTTTTTTCTTTCATCTTGGCAAATGTTTACAAACATGCAAATTCCCACCACCATTGCAAATGTAAGCACCAAATACCTAACTGGGGAGGAATTATTACATATATTAGATGATTTAAGAGGAAATTTCAGATTTGCAAAGTGACATGAGTAAAGAGAACAATATTTAGTGTGATGATGAGGATGGTGAGAACAAATTGGGAGACCTTTTGACAGAAGCATATGAAGAAACAGAAGTGGAAAATAAAGATTAACATTCATAGGAAGAATGGAATAAATGGAAAGAAGCTGTATATTCCTTCCATTAAATACCTTTTGCTGGTGTTCTTGTTATACATCCCCAATGCTCTCACATCTTGGGAAGTTCTAACTCTGAATCCTTACTCTATAGTTGAGTCAAATGCAGTCTGACTTAACAGATCTCCCACATTAACCTAAAAACTTGACCCACTTGCCCTACATTGCAAAGTTGGTTCACTTTCCCTCTTCTGTAGGTATTACACTGTATTCTGGTTTTTGCTCCTGAGAGCTGGCTCCTAGTGTGCTCCTACCATCAGCTATGCCACGTAATACCCATCAAACCATAAGCACACCATTACAAAAAGATTCAATTTAGTGGGATGGAAGATGTTACACCAAAGATGATAATGGTATTTCATGGTGTGCTCTTGATATATCTATTAAAATATTAGTTACATGAAAGAATGTTATTCTCTGCAATGGGTAGACTTATCAGCTTTTAAAAGGATAATTTTTATGGAAACATTTGGTGCAGATATTCTATGGGCCTGCATGCCTCTCCATCCCCTCAAAATCTTCCAAATCGGCAAAGGTGTCTCAATCATACAGATTAAAAGATTCTATTTAATATGTTACTTATGATTTTTAGAACTGGGACTGCCAAAACAAAGAAGTATAGAACCTGAAGATCAAAAAGCAAGAAACAATAGTATCAGTAACAAAATTAAATACTTAGCACTGAGTTGGAATAATCAAAGGATAATTATGATGCTAATTACTTGGTATAATGAAGATGCAGAGGAAATGAAAGGGAAAGAGGAAGTTGTAAAAATGCCAGTGATTATCAGTAATTAAACTTCAAGTGTGGGTGGAGTCAATCATGTGGACCATTTCTGTTCATCCAACTGGATTATGTAAAAAAGTATTTTAAGTGTTGGAGGAAGCTATATTTTTTGGTTCTAGATATATATCTAAGTAAATATATGAAAGTATGTATAAATATATGCATAAATGAGTTAATAGTAACCATAAAAAAGGTAAGAGTCCTTTAGCGAATCTGTGTCTCCTGGCTCACAACCACTTGCTGTACCTCCACCTCCTGTCCCATCACTCTACTACCTTCCTGGGTGATTTATATGTTACCAGTTACTGCTAAAAAAAAAAAAATGAAGTATGGAACCTGATGATCAAAAAACATGAAACAATAACCTATCAGAAACAAAATTAAATGCTTACTACTGAGTTGGAAAGATGCAAGGATAGTTATTATGCAATTACTTGGCATAATGCAGATACAGAGGAAACGAATAGGAAACTAAAGAAAGGGAAAGAGGAAGTTGTAAATATGCCAGTGGTTATCAGTAATCACACATCAAGTATGGGAGGAGTTGATTGCATGGACCATTTCTTTTTATCCTTTAAGATTATGCAAATTCTTTTTTTATGTGACAGAGGGAACTGAACTTTAAGACCCTAAAAGAGTAGAAAAAAATGTATGTAAATATTTGAAATTACGTATAAATATATGCAAACAAGATTTAATAGTAATTTTAAACAAAAGTGGCTCGGGTCATATAATGAATTTATGCCTCCAGGCTCACCCAACATGCTGTCCCTCCCCCTGCTTCCCCCTCATTTCACTCCCTCTGCCGGGTGATTTACTTGTTACCTTTAGTGCTATACTAAGGCCATTTAAGTCATGTTACTTACTTGTTTGTGAATATCCTTTATATCTATATAACCTTCTTTCATAAATAATAAGTATCACTGAATTCACTCTGAGACTTACCCCTACCCTGCAAGTTCTCACTAGATCATGTGGGTTGCATCATCCAGAATTAATATTTCATTCCAAATTACAGTTAGAAATATGCAAGTTTTTATTAGGTGAATAAGCTAAATTATTTGACTAGGTGATAATAAAAAAAAGAGTGGTATAAGTGTTATAGGATGGCTAAAATCGATTGTAGAAAAATCATTTCTTATGGGCCCAGACTTCTCCACTGCACGAGTGTGAGGGCTTGGGCTACGGATGCATTTTTTAATTTCAGAGTTGAATTTTTTCATTACTGTGAATCTTATTGCAATAAATAAAATTTGGGATTTAAATGTTTTTCATTACGGTGAACTTTTGTAAAAACAGCCTTCGTTAAAAGAGGGAGTAGTGTACATATAAAATAGTGCTATACTATGGCCAAACAATAAATTTTGTTAGTTAACTTGTTTATACATATCCCTTACTTTTAAATGTAACTGTTACATTCTAAAATGGGAAGTAAATATTTAAAGATTTTTTTTTCTTTTGTCCAAACTGTGATTAAAAAATCAGTGATCATCCAGTTTTTAAGGGATAGGTCACTAAAACAATTAAGTTGTGATGTTGGCTGTCATGATTATAGCTGTATTTTCATATTCAAGAGTCAGAAATACATAAGTGACGAGAGTGAGCTATGTACTAGTATGAGAAATCAAAGAAAAAGCATTATACTTGAGAGTAAATTCAAAAATTTTAAACCATTTATATGCTAATAAATGACCAGGGAACCCCCCTTGACAGATGTGGGTTCCTGGAAATGAATCTACAAAACACACTCTCTCCCAATCTCTCATATAATAACAACACACCATTTACAAGGTTATCCTAAGCCACATATTTCCTTTATCGGTGAAGAAAGCATAGTAAGAAAACTACCGACATATCTTTTGTGTACTGTGAAGGCAGCAAACAGGTAAAGGCACAGGTATGAAACCCTTCTTTCCTTATGTCATCATCTTCCAAAACTAGGCAAAAAGAAAGAGCCAAAAGAGAATTTTTCCTCAAAGGCTCAGGCTGGGGTGTCCATATGTGTGTGGATATAATAAGGATGAGAAAGGGGTGCCAGGTGTTATGTTTGATGAGAGGAATGTAGATGTTCTGCTTCTACATGAAACTATGGAGAGGGGAAAATATGGAAAATGGAGAAGTCTAAGAAATAAAGGCTGGAGTCAGTATGACTACATTAATAGATAGATATGAAGTATATAATACAGGAAAATAATGTAGATTTTTTCACTATCACCACAGTAACCATTAAAATAATGCTAGGTTATATTATAATTTACTTACAAAATTTACATTACTATTTCCATCAATATTCTGCTTTTATTTCATCTACATCACAATCTAAACCACAATCGTCTTGCAGTGATATTTCAATATCCATCAAATCATCACCACTATCTTAGTGCCCAAGAGAAAATCACTACTTTTCTGGGGCATACATACTGAGAGCATACACCTTGGAGCCCGAGGGTTGTACCTTCTCCCAGTGTGTTAATGTGGGTAAATGACACTGTTTTTTTCTGCTGCAAATTATTGTTGCTTTTTACATTATGCATCTCTACTACAACCACATAAGGTGTGCCTTCTAATTTAAATCAAAGCAAAAAAATTCAAGCTGAGCAAATACATCTTTTGTAACAACACCATCAGATATTCAAGTACATTAGCAATTATGGAAAATATAAGACACTAAAAATGTGTAAAAAAGCACCTGCAAATCTATTTTAACTGTATCCTTCAGTTTCATCCCCACTCTAGGAATGCGCTACATTTCCAACATTTTTCCTGTGCAGTGATGATCATGAGCAGTGGAGGCATTTAGTATAAAAATCAAAGTGTGAAAGAAAGTATTAACCCTGTTCGATGAAAGGATTATTCTCACAACAGTCTTGGGCACCCAGTAAGCAAAAGCTTTACAACAGGTGCCAGCCTAATTTTCCTGCTCAAACTAGGCACCCAGTAAGCAAGAACTTTACAACAAATGCCAGCCTAATTTTCATGCCCAAACATGAAGGATCACTCTAATCAGCAGGCAGAAATGTCAATTAGGCTAAGTTATCTAGATATAACATGGTGGAAAGACACCTTAAGCTTTCAACCACTTTATTTCAAAGTGTAAATAAGATTATGTTTGGTTTAGGGGATGAAAATCACAGCAATCATATTTTCAAATATCAGAGGGCCATGAAGAGTGATTCTGAATATAATATTACAGAAAGAGCCAATTTCTAAGCAAAGGAAACTAAGTTAAAGTAAAGATCATAAGCTAGGGATGCTCAGAAAAAGACTGATATAACTGATGGCAGCATGTGAAGATTTAGAGGCCTAGGCAGTATGCCAAGGTTTAAATATGTATGTGCCATTGTGTTTATACAGCTTTTAATACTTGTTTTCTGGTACTTCATAAACTGTTAGGAATACAAAATCTGTGGGAGGCAACTTACTGAAAGCCATCACCCCAAAATGGTTAAGGTCATTTTCATGGCTCCAGTCACGGACAAAAGTCCCCATCAAGACCGGGCTTTAATTGAATTATAGAGAGAATTATGAAATGGAAAAAGAAAAGACAAGGGAAAGTATTTAGGAATTTTTGAGAAAGGGAAAAAACTTGTCTTTTGAAATGTGTTGGGAAAGAAGAAGGTATCAAACGGCTTTCCCTTGAGTTGCTGATGGTCACACAATAATCACGTGATGCAGAAGCTTGCCGAATATTGCATGGTCTAGCTTGTGGTGTGGGCACACAAGTAGCCAGCTCTCAGGAGCAAAAACCAAAGTAATAACTATAGAAGAGTGAAAGTGAATCAAAATTGTGGCTTAGGGCAAGGGAGTCATGTCTGGAAGTTGGCTTGGGACAGTTTATAAGGTAGACAGCTTTTGATTCAACTCTGTCAAGTTAGGATGCAGAGCTAGAACCACACCAAATGTAAGAGTAGTATTCCATACAAGGAGGACAAATCAATCCCTTGTATAAAAGGGAAAGCAACTGTTTAAAAGAGATGTTTTGACATCTAAACAGGACGCCCAGTTTCTTAGAGATGGACTTAGCTATTCCTGTAATGTGGGGTTTCCAAGAAAAAGTGGACGTTAAAGTAACGCCAAGTGTGTTCACTGAGTCAAGAGGTGGAATTACAGAACCGTCAAAGGAGATATGAGAGTTTTGAGGAGTTTTTGATAAGGAGATGGGTAAAAACTGGGTCTTGGAAGCATTAAACTTAACAAGATTTTGTCTACCCCACTTACATATACTGTCCAAGTCTGATTTTGTTGAGGAGGCTGTGTCAAGACGAGATACAGATCGAGTGTGAGAAGAGGAAGCAGAATTGAAGGATGTGGATGAATGCAGTGTTGAGTCGTCAGCGTATGAGTGCATTGGATTATTTGTGGACGAGAGGAAATTGCTGAAAAAAAGGAGAAAAATGTAGGGGACAGGGCAGAACCTTGATAGACACTACTGTTGATGAAGAAAAGGGGAAAGGCTGATCCAGCAACAACCATAGAGACAGATCAACCAGGGAGGAAGCTACATATAAAGGAGCAAAGTGGCAAAGTGAAGAGGAGAAGCCAAAGGAGGGGAGCTTAGAGATGAGACCCCGATGCCACACCCTGTCAAAAGTCTTCGATATGTCAATGACAACTACACTTGACTCCCCAAAATCTTTCAGGGACAATGACCAGACATTAGTAAGATAGGAAAGAATATCATCAATGGATCTTGCCATACAGATGCCATACAGGTGATCAGAGAGAAGACTGTGATTTTCAAGGGGGTTTAAGGATATGGGGGTTGAGGAGGGATTCAAAGACTCTGGAAATGGTAGATGTCAAAGCAATAGGGCAATAGTTAGAGGGGTCAGAAAGGTCATCCTTCTCAGGGATGGGATGTATCAATATATGCTTCTAAGGAAAAGGAAAAGTGTTGGTTTTTAAAAAGAAATGGAAAAGATGAGCAAACACAAGTGCAAGTTCAGAGGCATACTCTTTCGGAAGACAGTAATTAGGAAGACTTCATCCTCCTCTGCATTTTGGACTTACGTTGAGTGTATGTATCAGTGACAGGTGAGGCTGAATGGATTTGATCTACACCATGTACAATATATGCAAAAGAAGTTTATTAAGCAGATTATTTCAGTCATAACTTCCCTCCTAATTTCTTCATCACTTGAATTCTTTACTTTCACAGAGTAGCTGGTAAACATTTTTGCCACAACCAATTTTCTTGATCTTTGCTTAAGTCATCTGACAATAGATTTACATCTATAGTTTCTCTTTCTTTAAACATTGATCTTCCTAGCTAATGTGACTGACATATCCTTTCCACCTCATTTCCACTAATCAAAAGTATGTCTATGCAAATAACATTTAAAACCATCTTTTGTCTGTGTGCCACACCTACTAAAGGTTCCCATATTTCAGATAATGAAATTCTAAATAGCTTTCACCTCCAACTTACAAATTTCTACATAAGACACAATATAACTGACACTTCACCCACATGACTTTTCAACGCTAGACGACAATGAACCAATCAAGTTGCACCAGTGGGCCACTGAAAGCATTCTCTATGAAGTATACAAACTAGGCACCATTTAAGACCTTTAATAATAAACTCTGGAAACTCTAAACTTTGAAACTGATTATCAAAACTGTTGAATAAAATTTCAAACCATTTCTAGGTTTTAAGGGGGGGGGGGAATCCAAAATACCTTTCCTATTTCAAACTGCAAGGGAACCCTGATGTATATAATCCAAAGACCATTCACAGTCTTATGTGTACAGCTGGTGTCTGATATAAAGACAAAGACAATGAGGGGGAAAAAAAAATTCTACCCTGGAAACTATAAAGTTTAGACTAAAAGGCAAGTGTCAGACAAGTTCACCATCTCTAATATTTTCCTCTACCCAAAATATCATTATGGTAAAGAAAATTGTATAATCACTAGAGATTATGGTACAGATTATAGCTCTCAGCCCTTCGCTTATCATTTACTTGCACACACTTCAGTCCCATTTCAATGCATTCATAAACAGATAACAAATGTTAAGGTAATAAAATTCTCTCAATGTTGTTATGCTATCAAGGCTTAAAACTTTATAAAGTATTTAAACTAAAGATTAATAATTTACAATTACATTAAATTACTAGTGGTATACTAATCCCCTGTGGTGAACAAGATGATCACAGAAAAAAAAAAATCTTCAAAAATGCAGAACAGAGGATGAAATGCTAAAATAATACCACTGATGACTGCAAGTCAGTTATCACTAAGTAGTTTGAAGATGCAATATAATTTCATTTGTCTTACCTGATTTATCCTCATCATCATCAGATACGCACAAGCCAAATTCCCGTCTTAATCTAGCAGTTAAATTTTCCCTCTGGCGTTCCAGTAATGTGGGAGCTGCATTCCATTTCACATCCTGGGGAGTGGTGTTTCCAGTGATAGGACTGAGTGGGTTAGATGCTGTGACTCCTGCAGAAGTAGTGACTGTTGTGCTGTTAACTGTGGTGAAGACATTTGATGTAACAGCAATTGTGGTGACAGTAGTTATGCTACAGCTACTGCTAACATTAACACTACTGCTCTTGGAACTGTGTTGGTTATCATTAATGCTATCTCCTCCACTGCTGCAGTTACTTTCTACATCTGTTGGTAGGAAGAGATAAATGTTTGGTTTACCTAAAAGTAGTATTTGCAAATGTAAAAGTATATCAAGCTTTCATTATTCAGAAAAAATTCATGATGAAAGTAGTCGAAAAATGTCACGTCAACATACAAACCTCTTTTTACTTCATCTTTGGTGGATTTACTCTCGAAGACAACAGATAATGGTGGAAGTAAGAAAGGATGAATAGGAGAGAGTGCGAGATCAGGGGGAGATTCACCATCTTCAGTTTGAGCCAACTTTGATGGTGAACAGAAATAAGTGGGTGAAAGAGAGGATTCTTGTGTTGATGTACTGGGGGTGGAAGAGGACATCATGTTAATGGCATTATAAGATGATACGGAAGAGTCAGCTGAATGACTGGGCAATGCTGTAAAGCATGTTAGTGATAAGGAAGGAGGTGGCGAGGAGTCTGTTGTTCCACTCAACCCTCTACTGTCACAATCACTGCCCACACTTTTCCTTTTACGGTACTCCAAAATTGATAACTGCCACAAAAGAAAGAGGAATTGATAAAACATTTGGACAATACTAATATTAAATGTAAAAGAAACTCAAATTCATAAATTCAGTTACACACATAAAGCATAAATAAATAGTTCTTAATATGTAATCCATTGTAACTTGAGACCAATATCTAGTACAAATACAGTATGAAAAAAAAATCACAAAATATATGTAATGACATCCATAAACTTAATTATCTAATACTTATAACTTACCTTTCTTTTAGCTGGTGCAGGTTTTGACTGAGCTTGCTGAGACATCTGTAGTGTAGATCTACTAGAAACATTACAATCTTCTTGATGTTCAGCTTCAGTCTTCTCCTCCTGCACCACTGGTGATGGAGATGGGGGTGTGCAAGGACCTCTTGTTCTTGATCGTGATGGTCTTTCAGATATGTGGTCTATCTCAGGAGTCCTCTCCCTTTCAGTGTCATTTTCTTGAACAGGTGAAGAACATGAATGACAAGGTTCTGCCAACATAGGACTTTCCATGAAAACTGTAGGGTCATCTGGACTAACTGGAGCAGGTCCCTCTGGAGTTCTGGGTCCTTTTAGTTCTGGGGAATATGGCTGTGCAGTCTCTGGAGTTCTTGACCCTTCTCTCCTTATCTCCTCTTCATGCATCTCTGGGCACTTTCTTAGCTGTGAAGGAAACAATACTGAAACATTCTGTGGACTATCAGATTTTAGTTGAATAGGAGGACTTCTTTCTAGGAGTAAAGATGAATTAGACTGGTGATCTGTTTCACCGCCCTTGAGAATTTCTTCTACTCTTATGCTTTTTCTCACAGTATCCTGATTTCTAACTTCATCACCTTGTTCTCCATATTCCTCTCTTTTTATCTGTGGATGTTCTATTTTTTGATCTTCCTTAACCCCTTTCCTTGTTTTCTGTTGCCCATTTTCTCCCCTCTTTTTACTCTGTGAATCAGTTGCCTCTCCCACAACTTGAAGAAGTCCAGTTTGCACCCCTTCCGTTTCCTGTTGTTCATTTTCCATCTTTGTTTCTACATGTTCAATTTTCTCTTTTTTTATCCCTTTTGGTTGACCAGACTCCCTTCTGATATCAATCTGAATTCTTTCTTCTTTCTGTACCTCCTGTTTCTCTACTTCACCTTCTCTCAACTTCTGTTCTAAAATTTCTTTCTTCAAAATTTGTCTCCTTTTCCCTCTTGTTATCACTTGTTTCTCTTCCTTTACAGTGTGTCTTAATCTTCTTCTTGAAGAGTACCGCTGTGACTTCTCAATTTTCAGTTCTTCGACCAGTTCTCTTTTCAAGAGTACTTGATCTTCCTTCTCTTTTCTCAAGACCAGCTCTTCACCATTTCCTCGTTTTCCTTCTTCATTAGCATCTTTGTCTTGATCAAGTACTCTTTTTGAGTTCTTTGAATTACGTGGATTTTTGCCTCTCTTATTAACTTTCTTGTCAGTCTCACTTTTGACATTTCCCTGCTTGAAATTAATGTTTGTGATCTCTATTTGTTCCATCACTTTTGCTTTTTCATTCTGTTGAGTTCCTTCATTCCTTACCACCTTGAGCATCTTTTTTTTCTTCTTCCTCTTTATCTCCATTTCATTTCCTTGAAAAGTTTTCTCAGCCTGACATTCCTTTCGGTTTCCTTGTTCATCTATTTCTCTTCTTCCTTCTTCACCTTGTTTATACTCTTTTCTAACTTCACCAGGTTTATCAATACCTATCTTTACCCCAATATCCCTTATAACTCTTTCTATTTCCAGTCCTGCTTCCTTCTTTGCATCCATTATATAATTTTCTCTTTTCACTTCCAACTCTTCTGCTTCATTCTTTATTTCCTGCACATCTGTGTTCTTCTTTACTTCTGGTTCATCTGATCCTTTTTTAACTAACTGTTCACCAGTTTCTTTTTTTACATGTTTATGAAATTCTTTCTTTATTCTCTGTTTGATTTCATCCTTTACTTCCTTTTCATCCACTTCCTTCTTGATCTTTTGCTCGTCTATTCCCGGTTTTATTTCATAATCACATTTCTCCCTTTTCACATCTTTCAGCCCCTTCTTTCTTTTTACTACTTTCTGACAGGTTTTCTCTCGCTTGATTTCAGTCTGGCAACTTCTACCTTTCTTGGTCCCTTGTCTTCTCTCTCTCCTTAATCCCTGTTGATGATTTTGTTCACTTCTGACCACATGTCTTCTTTCTCTCTTCATCCCTTGCTGAAATTTTCTCTCTTTTCTTACAACCACTCCTTCACTTCTGCCCTTTACTATCACATCATGATCAATTTTTTCTGTTGAAAAACCTATAGAATGCTTAGCTTTTACACTGTGATCATGAACTAAATTTCTCTTAAAATTTTCACTTGCATTTTTTATTTTCATTTCACTGGCATCCTCCTGAAACTTCCCACAAACAGTATCATCATTTTTTCCCATTTCCTCACCTCTGTCAACAAAATTTTCATCATCTTCTATGATCAGTTCATTTTCCTCTTCATCAATGTCTCTTTTGATTCTAGCAATACTGTCTTTGGTAGGATGGAACCCACTTGTATGCTCTGCTTGAATCAAAAGATATGAATGATCTTCAGAAAACGTGTCCTCTGACTTTATTTTTGACACTGCTTCTTCATCCAGTTCAGCTTCCATCTGAAATGCACAATGGAGAAAATGAACAATACTCACACTAATGTCTATTTGCACTGTACTCAAATCACATCCAAAATTATGAAGAAAAATCTGATAAAGTTATATACAACTAAACTACAATATGCACAGAACTGACCAACCAAGTCACTCAAGGCAGCAGACTAGCTTATTCTGTCAAACCAAGGAGGTTGCCACTCCATGAAGTGATGGAAAACTGTACAAAGAAGTATTTCAAAGGAGATTAGTACACAAAAGCTTTGTTTAATAGGTCCTGTAAAGTTGTAATGAGTTAACACATATCAACCATTTGGTCTTAGCTGAATAATGAAGATGACAGCAATTTACCAACAGAGTCCGTAATTACCTGTCCTTTCTGAATCAATAGCACTTTTGAATGCCAATTAGTATCTAAACTTTTCTTCCTTGTGTCAGTTTTAAAAATAGCTTCTTATTAATTGACAGACTGTGAAATCTTTTTTATTTTGAACACAAAGCAGTACACATTCTACTGTATTAAAGAACTTCAACATACCACATCTTATTAAAACAATAACCTTGGATCCCAATGCTTTCATATGAAACATGGGTTATTTTATAATACTGATCTATGTTTTAATCTTTACACTGTAAAATTACCGAAAGCTATCTGTTGAGTTATGGTTCAATCTTTATAAATGTTGCTCATGTACACGAGTAATTTCTAATTTCTTTCGGGGGAAAAAAAAAAAAAAAGGTAATACAGGTATTTCAAGTACAATACTGTATACATTTCCCTAATCATTCTGAAAGTGGTCAAGACGTCCCAGAAAAATGAATAATAAAAATAAAAATAATAATAATAATAATAATAATAATAATAATAATAATAATAATAATGCATAACACATGAATTTAGTAGAACTTCAAGGATTTCAGTGTCAAGTCTGCTTAAATAATTTCCAAAATCTATCCCCTTAAAACCTTGGCACTGCTGGATTCCCATTGGGAGTCTTCTTAAAATGTACTATCTAAAATTTTAACAATTTGGAGTACATGCATAAAAACTTTAGCAATGAAGTGTACATGGGAAGTCCCCACCCAAAACCTTTTGATGGGGAGTGGTGCTAAAGGGGTCAAGATAAGTATGTCTATGCCACTCACACTTGTTTACTCTAAAGTTTTGAAGGCAATGAATACATGGAAAGAAAATATCAAATACTTACCCCCACAACTTTTCTGGACTGTCAACAATGGACTGAGTGAACATGACCATATATGTAAGAGTGACAAATTCAAACTGGTCTCTGACTAATGCATCTTAACCCAGACTCCCACCCATCTCCAAATAATCGAAGTGGAACTCTAGAGGATTTATGCTAGTACTGACATGATTTGAAAAAAAAAAAAAATATTGCTGTATGTCCAGCCATTACCGTATATATATATATATATATATATATATATATATATATATATATATATATATATATATATATAAAAAAACAC